>CAJDSM010016568.1:0-12053 GCA_903981925.1 Ostrea lurida | reverse complement strand
TCGGTCAGGGTACGAGATGACTAGAAATCGCCAAAAATACCCTCAGAGACTCAATCTTATAATTGATTGCTGTGATTCACCTTGTCGGGTTATCCATATATATTCTGTAAAGTTTGGAACCAAACCATGAGACTCCTAGACAATGGAAGTTCAAATCTCAACTGCGGCAATTAATACTTTTTCTATTTATGCACTATTTTGAGACTTAATTATTCCCCCCCCCCCCTCTCTCCATGAACATTTACAATTGAACACAAAACAGAAAATTTGCAGTTGATTGATGGGATGTATCCCTGTATAAGATTGATTCAATATTTCCATCATATCATTCCATCATCTCATTTTAGGTCACTTTCATTTTCAGTTACTAATGGGGTCATCTTTTGCTCTAATAAAATTTACATGCACTCTGTACAGTATAAAAATGCATTTACTGACAATTTCTTTTGACCCAAATAATTCTTGGCACTAGACACAAAGTTTTTGCTCACATAATGGAGAATCAAAAAGCATATTCTCACACGTTTGTGGAGTTTATTATTAACACTTAATTGTTCGAGTGAATGCATAAGGGTATCATACCATGGTTGTTCTTAAACTCTCTTGGTATTACCCTCATGGCAATATTCGATGTATGAGTTTATCATTTTTTATGATAATATATTTATTTAATCTTAAATTCTTGGGAAATGTTAGTCCATGCATATATAATGTGCCCTGGCATTTAGTCATATTACATGTAGCAATACAATAGTAACCTCCTGCAAGTTTGGCATCCAGGCCAGTGTTACATGATCAAGCCAGACATTGAGGCTTAGACAGCTTTATTATGTATCAATAGTGAGAATCCAGGGATTTAACAAACTTCTTTTTACTGCTGGTAAAAGGTACCTTTGAAGTTTCCCCTTTTGGCAAAAAGCAAATGTGTAGAAAATTCTTGAATAGGAGAACATTAAAGATAATATAAAAAGAATTCTAACAAAAATCATTTTTATATATTCTAATATCATTTTCTATCATTGTTAAAGTCCAACAACAATATAATTCATAAACTTGCACTTGTTTTGAAATATTGGTATGTGAAAGAGTTTCCCCTACCCCACTCTTAATGGGAGCTGATGCATGCATCCCTAGAAATTCTCCTTTGATACATTTTAACCTGAAATTTTTGTAACCGGGTCTTACTGTTACACAAAGTAGGAGGCAACTAGATTTCAAATTCTACTGTTGATAAGGGGCATAACTCTTGTCAATTGTGCACCTCCCTAATTTTAAATTTTTGATCTGGAATGATTTATTTTGGGGTCCCATATAGGAAGAACATGGACTTTTGCTATATATTATATGGGGGGGGGGGGGAGGGGGGGGTTGAACCACTCCCATCCTAAACAATTCTCAACAGAATTATCGTGAATTCATTTTCAGGGATTCCTTTGTTACATGGTGCCATTGTGCACCCTCCTTGAATGATGTTACACCCTACAGGTACATGTACATTGTACAAAGGGTAACACTTTGCTCACAGTAATAATTTATTGTTTAATTAGTGGAACACATGTTTAATTAGTGGTACACATCTACATTACTGAAGTAATTTTTATCTGTACGGGACAACTCTAAATGCAACCATTAGAAATTTAATTTCTGAAATAATCAGTCCAATGGTAATTGATACCGGTTTTTAGCATAAATTTGAATGGAGTAAGGGGGAGAAAGTGTGTTTGAATATAATAAATTATTCAATCTCTTTAAATAAGGGGAAAACAGGCATTAAAAAATAATCAATATTGATTTTTTTTCAAGACATTGTTCCCATCTGAGCTAATAAAACTACTCCGTATATTTAGTGTAATTTAAAATTATTTTTATAAACTTATGTTGTTGCACATTTCAAATCATCAGCAGGCTATTACAGGTAATAATTTTCAGGGGTAACAGTTATCATGGGGTTCTCCTTTCATTGGAGCGAATTCCATTCTGATAATGTTCAGGCACACATTTCTGTGAATTCAAGGTATTCACATTTGGTCTAAAACAGATGAGGAAGATTTTTCATTTAAAACATTACAATTCAGTAGTCTTGATCATCAAAACACTTCGACTCATTCGCGTCTGATAAGACAAATGTCTGGATGATGAGACTAACAATTCAGATGTCAGTGATAAGTGTTGGTCTTTAGCACAAAGTAGGAATATTTTCTGGCAAATCATTAAAGGACAGATTATTTCTTTGAAAGATGTTAAATATCAGATCTGAAAATGTTTTAATTAAAATGTCACAGCTATATCCCTAAAGAAACTCCGTCTCCTTGGATTTACTATAACATTAATTTGACAGTTGCATAAAGACACCCCATCGTCATTTGATCGTGTCATGGCCACAGCGAGTAGGAAAAAAAAAATAATGCAATCTTAGGCCTCCTCATAAGGAACCAATATTAATCAAGTAAAATCCAAACACCTTTGTTCTTTGTAATGTACTATTCCAAGCCTTAATATCATGCAAGTTTGCATAATGTTAAAGAGTACAGGTATATTAGAACATACCAGAATCAGGAAAGGCTAAAATATTCACATGAAAATAAGATCCGAAAATGGATTAGCTAAGGGGAATAACCCATTTTTTTTTTAAAAACACCTGTCATTCATTTTCTATCTAAATCACTACACCTTAAAAGTTTCTCAAAACAGCAAAAAACTAGAAAACTTACATGGTCAGCAAGGACCCCGCCGAGGGCTATCAAGGACAGCGACATCTGTTTTTGAATAGAAATGTTTAGTACTGGTATATGTGAAACTATATTAAATTGTGAATTATAACATCCATATCAATTAACACCCTGAATAAGCATTTCTAGAAACAAACTTCAGAAATTTTTACTCGATCGAAGCAAACCTCAGGTAAACAAAAATTGGAAATATTCCTGTAACTGACATTTAAGAATAATTCCAATAAATGTATTAGTATTTCCAAAACGTTGGACAAATATATTTATACACTGTGCTCTATATGTGAAGTAAAAAGTGCAAAGTTTCAAAAATGTACGAAATAAAAACTTTTGTAGTATTGCACCACATCTTGTAACAGTCTTATCCGCACTCAAATGAACAATGTTACGGGACAGACGAACGAACCCAGAATTTATACACTTCTGCCTCTATGGTAGAGTAAATTTGCAAAATTTTCAAAACTGACGATAAAAAACCTGTTTGAGTTATTGCATCACAACAAATTGTTGACGGACAGACACGCACGGACGATGTGATTACATAGGGCACCCGCATTTCATGCAGGGCCCACGTAAGAACTGTCCTTTCGGCTATACCCCGCGGGGCACACTACATAATGACACAACATAATTTGGTTAAGGCCTCCTGCTCTATATCACCATGCATTTAGTTACCTTCAGGCATGTGTGCGTTTGTAAGAAGAGATTTTAACAATTGGTCACTTTTGGTCAGTTTTGCCCCACCCCCAGACCTAGGGGTGCAAGAGACCTGAAATTTACAATTATGTGCCCTTGTCTCAAAGATGCTTCATACAAATTGAAAAGAATTGGACTGGTTATTAAGAAGAAGCTAAAAATGTTCAATTGCTAAACACATTTCATTAGGACCATTTTGGCATTTTGCCCCACCCTAATACCAAACCCTATCCCTGAGGATCACAAACATTTACAATTTAATAGGAACACCTGCTGATTCCAATTCATCCATTCAGTTTAAATTTACTATCAATAGCATTTAAGAAGATGTTTTTCAAATGTTTTACACATATACACTATTGTACCAAGTTTGGCCACCCTGGGTCAAACCCCTACCCGGGATCACCAATTTACAAATTTTGGTAGAGGCCTTCCTGCCGTACATCACCATGCATTTAGTTTCTCTCAGGCATGTGCGGTTTAAAGAAGAAGATTTTTTTGAAATTGGTCACTTTTGGGCAGTTTTTGCCCTCCCAGGCCAGGGGTGCAAGAGACCTGAAATTTACAATTTATGTGCCCCTGTCCCAAAGATGCTTCATACAAATTGAAAAGAATTGGACAAATAGTATTAAGAAGAAGTTAAAAATGTTCAATTGTTAACACATTTCATCTAGGACATTTTCAGCATTTGGCCCACCCTAATACCAAAACCCTATCCTGGATCAAAAAAGAGGTTCACAATAGAAACTCCCTGTCGTTTAATTGGTGCTGTGGTTTGAGTATGATGACTTATCCAACTTCCGTTGTGACATGTATTTCTATCCTTATACCCATTTCAGTTTTTAAAGTACTTATCGCCAAGCTCCTGATCATAGCAAAAGGGAACAGGGATTAGAAATGTTTTACACACAACTCGTTGGATAATCATCATATCTCAAAATGTTATTACTACCAATAACCATGCGGAGAATCCCATATAATCACTATCGTAGAGACTACAAACCATGGGAGATCCTATATTTATCGAGTGATTTCATATTTCATGCACAATATTAAATACCTCGCTATTCAAGGTAGATTACTACACCAGAAAAATTTGATGTGGATGAAAAGTAGAGGATGTTACACAATATTTTGAAATTAAAAACTTTCAAATTCACTCTATTTCGTAAAAAAAAATGGCAGTTTTAGTAGAAAGTAATTTGAAAAAAAAATTTCAACTCCTTCAGGAATCGAACCCGCGATCTAGGTTCAGTAGTCAACGTCCTAACCTACTGAGAAATAACCTTCGTGATATTTATGTTTCATCCATGTTTAAAAAGGAGGTCAGCCATTATGACGGTGCAGAGTGCTGCTTTAAAGCTATCTTGTATGTCTTGTGGTACATGTACATTGATTTATTGGGAAGAAGACTGACGTTTCCCTTCTATATCCAATCGGCCAACAATCACATTCCCATCTTTTCCGCTTGCTCACCGTTCGTGCACCAAAAATGTTACATCAGAAATATGATTTTTGAAATTTAAAGTACCTGGATTATCGACTATGACAATTCAAAGAAAACTCCAAGTCCACTACGCAGTATGCTGCATCGAAACATCCTAAATTTGTGATATCAGAAGAGTTTGTTTTTAAAAAAAACGTCGAAATGCTTTTTTTTTCAAATCTAACTGATCGTCTGTAATGATTTTTATTTCCCTCATTCAAATAATCTTACAAAATAGATGAATAAATTTCATTGTTTTTTGCACCTTAAAACATGACTGAGTAAAGATTTAAAATATGCTTTGAAACAACATTAATATTTAATCGATGCTGTTAAACTACATGTATGAGTGTTTATTATAAGTCTTGTAGAATACGGAATCTTGATTAAAGAACGTTGTTAAAAGGATAATACAGATCATTTTGTCAACAATTTTNCATGTAAGTCTTGTAGAATACGGAATCCTGATTAAAGAACGTGGTTAAAGGGATAATACAGATCATTTTGTCAACAATTTTTAAAAGAATTAAAATGAGTCCAGACGACTCATACCAGTGATTTTCTGTTCAAAAAAAGAGCAATTTTATGCATTTCTCTGCATTTATTTCCAAATCTAAAACAATTATGATCTTTAAAATTGTGTCCCATTACTTTTTGGCTTATTGAACAAATTTGGTTCCTAGTGTAACTTTCGACAAACACGCAGTCATTATATCATTCATATATCTTTTTGATTATATTCGGAAGGAATAAGATGATTAGGTGTGAGGTTTTTTGGAACCAAAATGAACTATACTTTCCCTTTAATGAAACATCCTAATTTGAAATCAAATAATTTCATATGAATTTTAGAATGAGCAAACATGTATACCGTATATACGTATTTTCCCCAATAATCAAATTTCGATTTCTTTGCGAGAATTTTTGACTCGCAAACAATCAAATTCGCGTAAAATGTGAAACCAATTTGCACCATATCTTACAAAATACGAATAACTCCGTATATACGTATTTTCCCCCAATAATCAAATTTCGATTTCTTTCCGAGAATTTTTGACTCGCAAACAATTAAATTCGCGTAAAATGTGAAACCAATTTGCACCATATCTTACAAAATACGAATAAATCCGTGAGATGGAACTCACCACCTCAGGTGTAGTGCTATTACTTTGTTTTTTGTCAGCCGTGAGTCATGTCGTTCTTGAGATACTTGGCGAACCATTACATTACTAATTCGGAAGAGGAATCTGGACCAGAATGTGGTGTGGCCATAGAAATGGTAACGAATGATGGTAATCAATGATTAACCAAACACTACGCCAACAAAAATATATTCCCCAAACAATACGCCAACAAAAAAGAGAGGTCTATACGGCGCTTACACCACTAAGCAATGCTTTGACATCGAGATGTTTGCAGCAGAGAATGGTAATACCAAAGCAAACTATAAAATTCGACTTGAGAATAGCAAACAAGTGACTAAGCAACGAAAAACAAATTACACTGTTTGGGAGTATTTTCGCAAAGTTTTTGATAAGCAAAAAAAGTTACATGTACATGGTATATATTGATCTAATTGTAAGGTCAATTTGGTTTATGATTTGATGAAACTAGATTAATTATACTTTAGATTAGTAGATTAATTATTTTTTTTAGACCTATGGTATCTTGTGAAATAAGAGATGATATTTATCAAATGGCCTCATAATCAAAGAGAAGAAAGTAATGAAAACTTTCATACTAAAAATATTCCACCAATAGTAGATAGCCCATTAATCAACAATTGGTTTGTATTGATGCAGGTTTAAAAGCCAACGAAAATATCAATGATATACATGTAGATAGAATGGAGAAAGATGGCCTTGGAAAGACCAGGCTATCAGGATATTTAAAGCCTGGACCTACGAACATTTGCTGCTATCCCGACTGCCTCCGCTCTCATCATCTTTGATGTGGTGAGTGCAACACCAAAAAAAGCATATGAGAACCATGAACAATTATCTGCTTTCCATTAGATTCTACTGTGTGGGATTGTATAACAAATTGAGCAAACTCCAGCTGCCAATATAGTTGCTAGTTGAGGAATCCAAGGACACCAAAGCCAGACTGGTACATGTACTTACCCTCGAGATAGTAAAGACGAATAGGTCACAATAGCTTAAGTCTACAAGAAGCACAATGGATCACGTAGAAAGCATACTCATTCATGAGGACATCATGAACATCTCAGAAATGAACTGGGAGAAAAGTAGACAGGAGAAAATTATAACCTGAGGAACTGAACAGACGGAGGAAAAACTAAGAAAGACAAAACGATACTTGGCGAACCATTACATTACTAATTCGGAAAAGGTATCTGGGCCAGAATGTGATGTGGCCAGGGAAATGGTAACGAAAATCAATCAATTTATATACCAAATCAGCCAGTGACGTTGGCTGATTTAGACCAGGCTTTAACCAACATTTGTACACGTAACACCATCCCTCAAGCTTAGTGGCATCAATGATGCGCCGGTGTCAAGCATGCAAGAATGCAAATGGTCACACGCGTTATTAACTTTGTTAATTCAAGTTCAAATAACAGTGTCTTTCGAGTGTGCTGAAATTTACGTTATTCGACTTTAACATTAATAGATTATGAAATGTTGTAACGAATACATTTGTTAACAGTATTACAAAAAATAAAATGTGTTCATTGTTATTTTCCATTATTTTTTATGTATTAAATAACGCAGTTTCTTTTTTCCGCTAGTATATAATCCATTTACTTCCGAGAGTACGGTAGAAAAAGATATATGGGCCTATCATGACATTACGATAATATGACCCAAGTATATTACAAATGCAAGTCAATAATAAATCAAAATCATCTTATAAGTAGTAGTACAATCAACAACTGGTATTTCCTGATATCATTTATAAACAAAAGCAGCGTCCTGACATTCTACTCTGAACAATAGAAAAATGATTCCTTATTGATTTGACAACACCCTCCTCCAGCGAATGGTAGGTCGGTGCGAGGAGGCGTAATGATAAACGAAAAAAAAAATACCAGGAACTTGTCGACAAAAGACAAAGCAAAGACTATATGTGGATCTTCACAGTAGAGGAAGGCTACTGCTCCAGCACAGTCCTGGTGTCAAGCACTGACTGCTACGGGGATTAGAAAGAACACCATAGATTTTAGTCATCACGCTGACTATGGAGGTGAGTTAGCCAATCGTTGACTCCCTACCCTGGAAACGTTCCAGATTAGAAATCAACACAACCAGCTGTGAAGGATTAATATAGCTAAAGACATCTGTGGGTCCAGTGATTATTAGCATATTAAAATAGCTCAAATTTGCCAATTATTTGTTAAATAATGAAAAATTAATGTTTCGATGTAAAGGCAAAGATAACGAACAGTGATCCCGGTTTTATATTCATATACAAACACTGATCTTTTCAACTTGACATTGCAATCTATATGGAAAATGAAAAGGCGAAGATAACGAACAGTGACCAATCTCGTAAGTCCCAAACAGAATACAAAGCAAGAGTTGGGCAAACACGGGTTCTTGGACACAACAGAGGTAGGATCAGATGCCTAGGAAGAGTAAGCATTCCCTGTCGACCAGTCACAGCCGCGTGAGCCCATTGTCTTAACCAGGTAAACGGAGTAATCCGTAGTCAAAATCGGTGTATAAAAAAGGCTCAACAATTGCTATGAAACACGCCAGACAGCATTGTACTTAATGCTAGGCTATACTAGCAAGCTAGATCGTTATAACGACCATAGAATTTGCGAAATGCTGACTATAAACGTGACTGTTGATACTACTGCAACAACTTGTTTGTAAGCAGCCTGCCTTGATTCACAAATAATACTAATCATTTCACAAATAGTACTAATCATACGAAGAACAAGCTCTTGTCTATTAAATAAATTGAGAGACATAATAAATAAAGTTGATGATGGAGAAGCTGAAATTGTCCAGTTCATCATTACGTTTAGTTTGGGGGGGGGGGGGGGTGGCCGTTAATTCTATGTTCAATAAAAATATCAGAAGATATTGGGAGGACTAGTGTCTTTATTTCTAGTTCGCTCATTATATTGAATCGACATATGAATGGAAATTATTATCATTAATAGAGGAAACGTCGTCGATATATCGAAATGTCGAGAGATTTCTTTTTCTTATGAAGAATCTTTTGGATAAATTCTGCCTCGTAAGAATATAAAATCAGGTCAGCTAACTATGGAGCACAGTTCGTGCCCATAGAAATTCCAACGGACGGTTGGAAGACCTGATCACAAAAAACTACAAAGATATTGTCAATGAGGAATTCCAGCATTGATTTGATATCAACTTCAGAGTACTTGTGCGTAGAATAAGAGCGGAGTTTACAAAGTTATTTTTATAATGACTGATCACACTTGATATAAATATTTTGTTTTTCCATTTTTGTTGAAGAAGCAGCTGCTTATAATGTTAAAAAGTCTAGTCTTTAATTCATCGTAAGGAATGGCCGTGTATAGTGTTCAGAGGCCATGCGTTTGATGTTGATACAAGAAAGGCTCTGGTATTTCAAATTTACCAGAAGTTCCTTTAGATTTTTCAGAATCCACATGTTGTTGCACAATACCCTCACAGCTGTCAATATTTTTGTGAGGACTTGGTGAAACATTTACTAGATCCAGCAATGTATCTTTGTTTATAAGGGTTTTGTGAAGTTTTGGAATACAGTATAGGTACGGTAGTTCATATCCATCCGTCCTATTGACTGAGATATCAAATGTGTTTAAAACTGAAATACGATTTTGAAGAATTAAATTTTTGAAAGAGCAGATGAATTGTAAGTATGATTACCAAATGTGAAGTTTATACAAAGTTCATTTAGAATGTAGCTGAAATAATGACTCATACAGACAAAGGCAATATTGTTACAAGCTTTGTCAGATGGAACCAAAACATATTCCTCATCTAACCTATCTAATACAGAGTAAAATATAAATGCAAATCTAATCAAGAGAGACAACTGCAAATGAATCATTGAAAATGAATATAAAGTCACATATGTAGTAGTCGGCAATATACTATAGTATCCCACGCTAAAACAAATACAATCCAAACTTGACTTTATAAAATAATAATATTTACCTGATGAAAAATATAAAAATCTGGAAATGATTAGTCGTTTACAAGATTGTTAACGCTTTGACATGAATGACGTATGGGTTGACTTTTACTCCCAGATCTACACAAAAATTCTTGTAATATCTCTATGTGAAATTTTAGGGTGTCATAATATCTTTTTATAAATTTTGTTCGAGGAACATCATAAACAATACTACATGTGTCATTCACTCTGATAAACAAACCACTGAAGTTTAAAATTAATTATGTAAACACGAAACTGTGGCATTCCATTACCTCATTTTAAAATAGCTGTTTTTGAAAATAAGTTATTTGAAAACACCAAAATAATTCTTTGAATGTGGAACATTGAAAATATAATACAAGAACTATCATCGCTCTAAGTTGAATAAATTCTTTACGAATAATGTTTTTTAAGAGAAGTCCATCAATGGTATGATAGTGTTATTAAATGTATAGCCACTCGGGGATGGATTGTAAATTTTGAAATAAAGTAAAGTTCTTTCAGCCACAGTGAAAAATAGTGATTCATTCAATAAATACTGTCCCGACATTTATTATAAACAGTTACAATTCTCACTGCTTTGGGCTAAGGATGTTTAATTTCGGAGAATATAAACATCCTGTTTATTCTAATTCAACCTCCTACACAGTAATGAAAGATATTTCATTTGTTATATAATAATTTTCCATACATTGGACAACTTTTATACACTTTGAATATGATTATTCAAAATGGATTAAAATTAATTAAATTAAGATTCCACAAAGTTATTTATATATGTGATTCTGCATACTATAAATTCACGGTGGCATGAGACGTTCATCAGGAAAAGGGTATTCTATTTATAATCAAGATTTTAGTACTTTTCTCACCAATCGTAATATTTCGGGGATCTGTCTGAATTTAATCAGTGATGTCTACTCCAGTCGTGATATTGCGGGTTCAAATCGAGCATTACATGTCATATGTTATTTTTTATTTATCTTTAATCCTCTCTTCAAGTAATTAATTACATCACTTAAAACCAGACAGAGATATTTTAAATATAAACTGGAAAATTCAGATTTTCTATTGACACACAAAAATAAATTGTCACGTAGGTGTACTTTGAATTTAAGAGCGTCAGTTCATCACATCTATCTTATTTTCTCGCGCACATTATGGATTTGGATGCCTACTACCTCCTGGACACCTGATCCCACCCCTGTAGTGTCCTAGGTTCCGTGTTTGTCCTAATCTCACTTTTGCATTCTTCATAGCAATCAGGAGATTGGTCGCTGTTCGTTTTCTTCACTTTCATGCAAACTTTATCATTGAAACATTGAAACATTTAACGACATACAAAACTATTTCTTTTAGGTCCGAAACTAAGTGCAATAAAATATACGTACACAGTTATATCTAATAGTTGTATTCAATGGGTATCTGGCTAATTGATATGGCTTATCAATGATGCATGACCTTGAAGAATAGAGGCGATAGACTGCAAGCAGTAAAATACATGCAAATAAACTAATACTTGGATGGACAGACGAAGATAACGAACAATGATCAATCTCGCAAGTCCCAAACAGAATACAAAACAAGAGTTGGGCAAACAAGGACCCATGGATACACCAGAGGTCTTGATAAGGTAAAGGAAGTAATCGTAGTCAAAATCAGTGTATAAAGAAAGGCTTAACAATTGCTATGGAACACGTCAGACAGAATTTGGCCCAATGGAAGATTGTTGATCCGGCAAGAAATTGGATTGATAAGCGTTGTTTCGTATTTGACTTCATACATTGATTGTATTTGGCTGTGGATACAAGATTTGTTATGGTTGATTCTATATTGTGATATACCATACACATTCCAACTTAAACAAGAGGCCCACAGGCCTTAACGGTCACCTGAGTATCATAGCCCACACAGAGAGTCTCATATTTGCATTTCTTAAGTCTCAATACGGAGAATTTTATTCACATGACCCAAAATTCAATAAAGAACATCTTCAC
>CAJDSM010016567.1:0-33554 GCA_903981925.1 Ostrea lurida | reverse complement strand
TTGACCTCAAAATCAGCAATAATTGAATAATATCACAAGAATAGCAAAATGTTATGCAAAGAAATTGGCTTACCTTGCTTGATAGACACATTTGACTTTATGTACGGTGTCTGACATACTGAACAATCCTTTGGTATGTGCAGTTGCGACATCCGCTTCGTATGTTACTTCCCCTGTCTGTAAACGATATGTTACAATGTATATGCTATTGGAGTAAAACTCACTATTTACTTCTTTCTGAAACCATGCAGGATTACAATGTAAAGGCAAAGATAACGAATGGTGATCAATCTCGTAAGTCCTAAATAGATTTAATAATTTAATAAACTGGCATATTCCTTCTTACAGTCACGGTACAACTTTCATGTGATTAAAGCGAAACTCGTTTAGTAAGGAACATTTTACTCTCGTTCTACTTGTTCTTGAATGCTATCTACATTAAGAATGCTATGCATTTTTCCTTTCAACATGTATGTGCATATCGGTGTTTTTCAAAATCATGAATTAACATAAAACAAACAACGTCTAAATGCTATACCTTTGGATCTTCTGTTTTCGTCAGAGCACAAGGTGAAATTGCACGATGGGGCACTTCTAATTCATACATCTTATATCCTGGGAGGGTAGCGAACATTTCTCTAAGCTTACATCCAAACATGCTTTGCTTTAGAAACATTTCCCCTTTGAAGGCGCTGGGTCGATATGCTTTGATCTTCAATGACGAGATTCCGCA
Organism: Ostrea lurida; assembly: GCA_903981925.1. Lineage (NCBI taxonomy): Eukaryota > Metazoa > Mollusca > Bivalvia > Ostreida > Ostreidae > Ostrea > Ostrea lurida. The sequence goes on along the minus strand of CAJDSM010016567.1, from coordinate 32,821 downwards.
TTCAGTGCTCACTATTAATACGTAAATTACCAAAATTATTGTAATAGTTCCTCTGTATCTCTAAAGAAATATTGGAATTTACACAAATGAGTAGTGATAGGGACATCCCCAATGCTTAGGATTAAATTACATTTCATATCAGCACATTTATGAAGAAACCACGTAGAATATTTCGGGTTTTTTCCTCTAAAATAGAGAGAAACATGGGACACTGTCCATCATAATTTGAATGAATGAGATTTGTCTCAGATTAAGGCCATGCCTACTACTATATCCGTCCTGTTGGGAATGACCCCGACTTTGACAGAGAAACATACACACATGACGTCGAAACTATTCATAAGATCAATGAAAAGGCAAAGGTGTCCCAGAGCGATTGTATGTGAATGAACGTTACAATGGTTTGTGGTGGTTGCCTGGTCAGAAATGTGGGTTTCATGAAAGTAGCAATGTGTAAACTGTTTGCAGAAATGTCACCAGCTATACTTACGAACAGGCACCTCACACTTTGTCCCAATGTAGCCTTCTGGGCAGAAACAACTGATCCCATTGTAGCAAATCCCATTGTTTAAACAGGTGGCTCTACACTGTGTCGGCAGTGTAACAGTCGCTGAAATGTGGATATTGATTTCACGATATCATATATAACAAATGTATTTCTATATATTAAAATTCAAGATATCTTGCAAGACGGACTGACTACCAAGAGACAGCAAATCAACTTTTGTCTTTGTACTTGAACTATAGAATAATGACGTCGGCAAAAAAGAATATTTTGCATTTTGTCGAGTATCATCATGCAGTATAACATGGATTGTAGAATCCTACCAGAGTCCAGTCCGCAGTTATACTCCTTGAAACCCAGAGGACATCTACAACGACCGAAGTAATCACACATCCCTCCGTTCTGACAGTCGTACCCGGTATTGAGACAATTGTACCCCAACCCTGCAAAGAAGAACTTCTTTTGAGTACAAATAGGTGAAGGTAACATCGTGTTAAACGTAATCATAATCCAAAAAACATATACAAAATCGAGTGTTGGGCAACACGGACCTCCGACAAAGCGAAGGTAGGATCAGGTGCCATGGAGGAGTAAGCATCCTCTGCTGACCGGTTAAAATATTGAATATGTACAGACAACAGCGTTATTAAACACATGAGTGGCAACTACTGTACCAAGTTTAGTACATGACAAGCAAAGTATTATTTTTGATATTGGTGGACAAGACTTGGTCTTAGGCGCAATACATAATGCCTCTCTTTTTAAATGGTTAATTCGAGATGGACTCGTGGACCTGTGGTGTGTCCAGGGGTCCGTGTTTGCCCAATGCTTGTTTTGTATTCTATTTGGAACTTACAAGATTAATCACTGTTAGCTATCTTTGCCTTTGCACTCGTTTGTGGTATCAGTGATAAAGGCTTTTTTGCGGGCTGAATCAAAGCGACAGTAAGCTATAGACATGGATAGAAATTCAATTCTGCAGGTCCATAAAGTTATTAAACAACTAAGCCATAGTCCAAACCGACGTAAACCGGTGGGTTCAATCAAAAGGTGATGGATGTAACTGTCACCATAGAGAAAGAATATGCTTTGTCAAAGGAAAGCGTAGTCGCAAATGTGGGCAAATGAATCACTACAAAACATTATGTATGTTTACACAACTACCACCATTTTAGTAGCTGAGGTCAAAGATGGAAAATACATATTCTGTAACGGAGAGGTAACAGAATATACATTGTACCAAAATGGATGCTTGGTTCACAGCATTGAAAATTACATGTAGTAGACAGTGTCAAATTTTAGATTGATGAAAGGTCTGTGAAACAACATATGATTCCTTGTACCATGAGCCTAACCAGGAATCCAACATTATAATACACTTTGAAGACCCTCTTTGGAATCCATCAGAGGAAGGGAAAATTTACAGCTGTTACCAAATATAAACAGTCAGGGTATTCATTTCATATGATTGTCATACCAGTACAAGATGCACTTGTACGTTTCTTTGTTTATATCCTGGGACTTGTCACAAAGTTGGACACTGTTAATGAGAACGGTTCAACGCAGCAACTTATTACATTGCTACGGCGCAAGGAGAATTCCATTTCCTTTGTTACCCAAAGTAAAAAAATATTGGAAGATTCAGGAGTGTCCGTGAAAATACCAAGTGACAATACTTCCGGTTGCTAAAAAGAATAGTGCTGTTTGCATGTGTTTAGACTTGAAACGCCTTAATAAAGAGTGAAACGTGAGCATTAAAGTGAACTAGAAGTAAAAGACACCACAGAGTCTACCACATCCGCTTCATACTTCGATATTTTATTGAACATAGACATTAACGGCAATTAACAAATCAGTTTTATAACGATCAGGATGATTTTAGCTTCCTCATCCTCAACTTCGCATATTTATATATCAACATTCATTATTGTGAAAGGGACCTCAGATGTATTTCGTTCACTGGAAGTACAAAAAGTGTTTAAAATGGACGCGTCAAACCATTGTGTAGGTAATTAATTAGTGATTATTAACAAGTTTAAGACTTATCACGGGGATATCTCATAGCTTCTAGCAAATCTTTTAAAAAGACAAGAGATCATTTTCTTTCGTCGTATTTTGATTTCATTTAAAAATGGATCTTACCGTCATACATACGAAGTTGATTTTTCGCTTGCAGGGAAGGCAAGAGAATGTGATTGGACGCGTCATGGATTAAATGAACGTGACATGATCTTCGATGTTTAATCAGAGAATAAAAGACACATGTCTTCTACTTTCCATCGATGCCAATTATTGTTTGTTGTGGATGTGATTAAATGAGGCAGAATCAAACGCTGATAAGATATGAAATTAAAACAGTTACACTCTTCTTGTTTTTCTATCAAGAACGTTGATCACGTGATACTGGTATAAGGATTTACTTGAATATTGGACATAGAAAAAAAAGTTGAACATGATTTAATATTAATATTTTCTTCTTGTTTTTCTATCAAGAACGTTGATCACGTAATACTGGTATAAGGTTTTACTTGAATAATATTGGACATAGAAAAAAAAATAGTTGAACATGATTTAATATTAATATTTTTCCAAAATAAAGAATGAGTATGAAATGTCATGTTCACTACCTGTGGGCGAAATGCTAAGGCTAAATGCAAATTCTGTCACTGTCGTTTCAAACACGAGAAACACCTTCATGACGCCTCATTCCCACTATAAACAATATCATATATAAACATCTCATACCAGATGTGAACTTCTTGATCACACAAGACTGAAGAAACTTAAAAATGAAATCAATGACGAATTTAAATCAGAAATATTGGACACGGAACCTACAGAGAATTCATTTAATTTTTTTCACAATATATAGACCTTGGGAATGTTAGAAATTTAAACCTTCACTAAGTAGGTTCGGCAAAATTGTTAAAAGAAACCAACTAGGTTTAATTCTCATCTAGTTTATTCGAGAAATTACAATTTTTCCACTAATATGATAAACTTGTGCGTTTTGATATTTCTCTCTCTATAAAATAAAAAGGCGTACATTTTATGCAATTGATATCATTTAGGTACAATTATAATTTCAATATCGTTTGCACAAAATATTTTTTTGATATTTTTGGTTTACACATTCAGAAACACTAAAGGCCCAATTAAACAGCAAGTCAAAAACACATTTGTAAGATATGGACATCTTAGACTTGTTCATTAGAACAAGATATATTCCCTACCCGCATATTTCCAAAGTCTTTGAGTTATCAGTGTTTACATGTACACGGCAAGTTTTGACATGTATGTCAGAACTTGTATGTGTAAACGGGCCTTAAGACGGAGAACACATATTGTATGCGTGGGGGATTGGGTGTCAAAGCTTAAATAACCTCTTCCTTTTTTAACGGCACAACCGTGTGTGTGTGTGTGTGTGTGCGTGATTGCGTGCGTGCGTGTGTCATACCCCAAAGATCAGCTCAGCCACTGATAATACTCAAATGCGTTATTACTCACCATAGCCGACCACTGACAGGAAAATCAACGAGAGGAAAGGTGACATAGTCTAAAACAATAAAGAAATACAAGATAATGAATTTGAAATTATCTAAAACAATAATGAACGTAATTGTACATATATAAGTTGCTTTATTATGGACGTGATTTAAGATGCGTAGTCATGAACATGTTATGTAATGAAAAGATATAAAAGGAAACTTTGTCTTTAAATTCATCAGTACATGTTCTAGTTGTCACTCTCCCAATTAACATAATAAGAAAAGTTGTGTGCCAAGAGAAATCGTGAGGCAATATTTAACAAGGTAACCCAAAATAATTCCATATGTCAAAAGCTGTGTACTTTATGTCCAAAGGAGCAAAAAAATATTAATATATAAAATATTTTATGTTCCATAGTTAATATGAACGTGCCAGGTAGCCTTTGCTTGTTACTTGATAAAGGCAGTGAAAACAGGACAGTGCTCAATGTGAATTGAATAAATGTCATTTATTACGTAAATGACGAAGTTATATAACAGAAAACATGCGGGGATCAGATGGGCTCGAAAAACCAAAATATAAGAACATATCTACATGTATCACATAGGTGTGATTATGCCATCTGATCCCCAACAACACATTATGCAATATAAAAATAGAGCTGCCTGGAATCAAGTAAGGTTTGTAACTAATTAATGAACCCTCGTTTTTGTTTTACATGTATTGAATGACATTATTTTATTTCAAGAATTTTAAAATTCTATTACTGGTTAAACGGCTGTCATACTAATAACAAAACGAGACACAAACGTCATAAATTACAAAAATAGAGTCATATCGTTTCATATTAAAAGTGAATTGTATGCAAGACAGCAAAAATGCACGATGAAATTTACATTAGCGTGCTCAAATAAAATAGTAATTCAATCCAGTCATAAATAGCTTTTTCAAAGTATGATTTCTATACAGATTTTCGGCTTTATTTCTAAAGTTTAAGAATATTAAAACATTTTTTGATTAATTAAACAGCAGCTGCGTTTTTAATTAGCCCAACCAGTTAGTTGTCATGCAGGTATATTCGTGACAGGTCATTTATTTCAACAAATATATAACACCTTGTAGTATCGGTCGTTGCACGCATTATATTCAGCGTACTTGTGTAAGGTCTGTAACATAATTGTATCCCTTTTCAGTAGTAAAATTAGAGAACTGTAGTATGAAGACCAAATTTGTCGATTATCCTATCCCTCACTTACACCTTCGTAAATCAGCAAGAAAAATTGTTTTAGAATTGAAGAAATAATTCTGAAATTACTTGTGAAAAATTTGTTGTCATAAAAATACAGTTGTACATTACTATTTACATATACTCTATGTACTTGTGCAGAGTTAATTTTACATAACAAGGTATGAAATCGATAGACGTCGACGCCGGTGCAATGATCACTTAAATGCCTTTCAAACAACACCCTTTGTAGACGTGTTATTTAAACAATAAAAATAATGCTTTCATTGTTGGTTATTATAGGATTACTATTCTTTTTGAAGAATTTATCGATGTGTAAACTCTGGACATTTTACTCACAAGCTGAATGAAAGTGCGAAGTGAAAGTGCGAAGCACTTTTATGTTAAGTTTTTGAGTAAAATGTCCAGAGTTTATACATCGATAAGTTCTTCAAAAAGAATGTTTAATTCTTATAATTTCAATTTGTTATGCTGTATGAACAATTTTAAAGTATTTGAATAGTTCTCGTGCGTTGTTGTTTGTTTTCATGCGCGTATTGTTAAGTCACTTTTTTGGATTTATTAATGTTTAAATTCTCGTTTCGATTTAATTTTATCCAATCAAAACAATTGTAATAAAGGACATTGGAATTATTGGGTGATGAAGAAAACTAGCATTGCAGAAAACATTCATAACAGCATGCTAGTTTCCTTCTTCACCCAATAAACCAGCAAAGAAAGCATTTTATTGTTTATATTTATACTGTATTTCTATGCAATTTCTAAACATATAGACTAGATTTAAGTACTAAAATGTCATAATGCCGATCATTTCGTTACTTTAAACGGAATAGCCAATTCAACCTTTGACCTTAGAATCGCTCCATATTTGGTAATGACCATGCGGATAGATGGCACTACAAAACCGGATTTAACTAGTTTGCAACAAATATGCATTTATTGTATGATAAACGCAATGTCAGTCTCAAAGGAAATATAAGAGAAAAGATTCAGTGAATGTAAATATATAAGAATACCCCCCCCCCCATAATTCGGAATTAATTAACCGTAAACCTTTTAATAGGTCGAGTATATAAACATATTTTTCTAGAAAGAATAGATAAAAACTACATGTACATGTAGGAGGTAAAAACAAAATGTAGAGATATATTTAAAACTGCACGTAGATGTTGATCAATACTTAAAACCAGAGGTTCCACGTCATCAACACGATAAAGAATCCTAACCGCTACGTCCTTAAAGGAGTTTTATCACGGATTCAAACTTATCTAATTAGGCCATAATTACATTTCTAATTATTAATCTTAAAACACATCACCAGTTCAATTAAAGGCAATTAAAGCCGTAATTAGTTGTAAATACGCCTCAATTAGGGTCCTCGCAGTCAATTTTTCGTTAATGAGATAGCGGGTCACGTGTCACTGTCGCGTCATAGATGTCAATTCTTTAACAGATGACCGTATGATTATCGTGAACGCTCTGAGTTTAACGGTAAATAAATCAACTCTAGACATGGAGAGAGGAAATTATGACATCGATGAAATACCTTTAGTAATGAACATCGATCTTCATGTTTGAACCTCTAGCAGTCAATAATAACGAAGAAAATACGCCTACAAGTAGCGACGATAGCGAAGCCTCTACATACATGTAATCATGTTAATTTCAGCATAGCACGAGATTTTGTTCATGAAAGTTTAAGCAGACTCGATATTTCCTTTGTAGAAACTTAGAAATAGTCGAAGTTTATAAAATAAATAAAAATATAAAAATATCGTTTTATTTGTGGTACTCAGCAGTGCCCGTGATAATACGAATGTATGATATAAGGTCATATAACACCATCGTTAATTGTCAAAGGAGGATGTTTGAGTGCCGTATATTTAGAGCTCTTGTCTGTAAAACAAATGCGTTAATTGAATTAAAATCCATACATTGTTGCATGAAGTAAGATGAGTAAAAGTCAGTCGTTTACTGCAAAAGACACGTGGAAATCAAGACTCGTTCTCAGGGAAGTGCGACAATTGGAGTACCAGTTTGTGAAATATGGTGTTTTCGCAGCAGGTAAAATCCAAAATATTTTCAACATCGACAATTTTTTCATGCTTTTCGTTAATTGATAAGCATACAAGAGTTAGAATTATTTGGGTGTAATTTGAATGAACATGCAGTCACAAATAGGTTGGTGTTTTTTTTTTTATTTTCACTCATAAGATGTGTGAAAGAAAAGCATTTGCCTTGAGGATATTGAACACTATCAAGTGGCAACGCAGTCTATATACAATGTCTTTCGTAAAACAAAAACGTGCTGATCACTTGTTGATTTTAGCACGTGCAACGGCCCGTGTACATGCATATTCTTAAATTATTCACAATATTGTAAGTTATCAAAGCAAGCGAAATTCTCCGAGTGAAACACTAATCAATGACCGATTTTCAACCTGGGGAAAACGAACCCCTCTCTCAGACAAAAAGGTGTTGAACAAATGGTATTAAAATCATACCATGAAAACAAAGGACCCAACCCTGCATGTTTAAACCATACGGAAAAAAAAAAGATAATGAATATATAATCCTTTAGTGCTAAGAACTGTCATTCGGAACTCCGCGCGTGGCTCGTACCTCGCACACTGACGTCGGAGTTAGCCGAGGATTGCCGATTGAAGAACTGTTGAAGAAATCAAAATTATGACATTGAATGTACAATTTTTTCCAACCTCAACTTTTAAAGTCTATTGATTTCACAAAAGATGATTTTGGTGGGGACGAAGGCCTCCCGTTTGCAAAAAATGGTCCATTTCGAGTCCTTTGGGAATGTAGAAAAACCTCTTCCCATGCACGTCTGTAACCCAAATGCCGCACAATACGCCAGATTATCTGTTTATTATCCTATTATCGCTAATCTGTTTGTAACGGCTCTTTAAACGTGATAATTGATCGCTTTTCTAACAAAACAAGTGCTTTCTTTGACACTATGACGTCACAGTAATGGCGCGTTAAATCGCCGATAAAAATATGCATATTAGGAAATTCAAACTTTGAAAAGCTATATCTTTGAAAATACAGCTTTTTGACACAATAAACTTGATGAATGATTTTAAAAGCATATTTCCTTTGATATATCAAAAAATATAGATTTTTAAACTCGTGATAAAACTCCTTTAAGCGCCACGCCCATACAATGTAGGTCAAAGTTTGTGGCACTTCACCTAAAACTAGGGACGTGTATACGTGAGTAAAATATTCTCCATGTGGAAATGTGAAAATAACAAACGGTGGTCAATCTCACAATAGGATTAAAACAACCATGAAAACAAAAAATAGAATTAATCTATATAATATATATTATGGTATTAGGAAAAATCAAACAACTATAGTTTGAAGATCATTTGTACGGGGTTTTTTTAATGGTGTATGGATGTATGTCTTTTAACAGCCAATTTGATGATCAAACGTTTCATTAAAAATCACATGCAATTGATCTTCAAAGACTAACAGTGCATACACTGTGCGCTTAACATTCTTGGATTTAAAACATCATCTTTATACATCAATTAACATGTAGCAGGGATCTCGTTGAAGAATAAAAAGTACATACTACAAATGTTCAAGTAATGGATATCAATTTTACTCAAATAAACATTGACCCTCCGACTTACAGGCAAATTATTATTAGTAGTAATTAAAGCTTATAGGAAAACTACTTACTGGTGCTTTGGCTCCTGTGGAGTTCTCGGAGCATCCAAAATGGCTAATGAATTTCATTACGGCTCATTTGCATATTTAGAATTAACAATGCCCTTGTGGTTGAAGTTATGTGAGGAAATTGTATTAATTATTTTAAAACGTTACATATGTGAAAGTGGCCGTGCGCATAATTTAGATTACAAATCTTGCAATTCATTAAGGGAGAAAGATTTAGGAATCTCGCTGTTGGCCAAAGAAAGGAAACGTAAGTTTTGAAAATAATTTTACAATATTACGAAATTTTATTGATCAATACGTGACAATTCTCTGTCGGAATGAGGCATAAAATACTAATACAGCCTGTACGTGGCACCTGCAAGTTTTACACCCAAACGGGTCGGGTTAATCTATTGTACGTTGTCCAAAGTATTAGCTTGTTAGTATTATGTTTTACACCTTGGACGAGAATTTTTCTCTCGTGTAGAGATATCGTCAAATATTGACTTATGTATGGTTCTTTACTGCCGTAACAGAGATGGTTCTTTATCATGCTAATGCCAAGTGATACTAAACGTATTAAACAATATTAAAATGTCAACCAAACCTTGTACAGCGCAGGCATTGAGTAACTGTGTTTGAACGGTATGTTTATATATTCCGATATGAGTTTGAATGAGAAGTACAAATGTGGGATTTTTCTTTAAAAATTCTAAGTACAATATTAGTTACCAAGGTGTATAACTGAATTTTCATCTAAGCAAGTAAAATATTATAAAGGTCCATTTACAATAAGACTAAGGATTTACGATGTATCGGATTTTCTGGATCCTCCTAAAAACAGTGTGACGCGAGATAATTATGACGTCACGCATTTGAATATTAAATTTTATCTGTGACTTATTTTGCAAAAAAATCTTGTACATTCCTGCACGTGCCTTCAAGGTGAATATTATACATTTTTGTAAATTTGAGATTTCTACCATCGGCCCAAATTATCTTTATTGTGATTGTCCATTGAAAACTCACGTTTATGACCATTTTCGACTAGGTCTTGCAGAGCAGACAGCTTAATAAAACTTGGCAAGATTGGCATTGTTTTACAACGTCCAAATCGAGGGCTTTTTGACGATAAAACTTATAGAATACCGAGAAAGCCACGATATGATTATGCAAATATTTCAAAGCTATTTAATGGGAAAAGGACTTTCTCCTGACTTTGAATTGATGGAACCAGATGCTTTGGATTCTCTTTTGTCCCCACTTTTGTCCAGGTTTTATGCTGAATCTAGAGCGATCAGGGATGAACTATACATGTGTTTCATAGCCATTGTTAAGCCGTTTTACACACACTGATTTGACTACTGATTGCTCCGTTTACCTTATCAAGACTATGGGCTCACGGCGGGTGTGACCGGTCAACAGGGGATGCTTACTCCTCCTACGCACCCGGTCCCACCTCTGGTGTGTCCAGGGGTCCGTGTTTGCCCAACTCTTGTTTTTGTATTCTAATTGGGACTTAAGAGATAGATCACTGTTCGTTATCTTTGCCTTTGCATGTAAAGGCAAAGATAATCTATAATCTTGATCAGGTAAACGGAACAATCCGTAGTCAAATCAGTGTGTGCAAAACGGCTTAATAATGGCTATGAAACACATCAGACAGCATTTCACTCAATGGTAGGTGATACAAAAGGAGCAGTTTATTTTCTATTAGACATGCACTTGATAGACGTGTTTCTGAGAATTCATAAAACCAAATCGATATTATCCACAACGATTTACCTTTTCCCGTTATTTAATTTTCACATGCCTAGATTTGATTAATTGGTTGGTTGCCTCCTCACTATTGTTTAATGGCAGTAAATGGTACATGTAATGGAAATGCCAGTACGCCGGTTTCGATATCTTCTGTGTCGGAGGTGCATTTAGTGGAACTTTGAAGGCCGAGGTGGGACAGAGTGGACATACTGTCCGTGGGGAAGATAGTTAAATGTATTAAAATATATAAATAAGAAAAATGCAAAACACTAATGTATTAGCGAAAGAAATGTTTAACGAAAGACAAAATCTTACAACATGTCTGCTTGCATCAATACAAATATTTGCGGAAGATTTGTCCATTACAGGGACATAGACATATACACTACAAAGACTTTGCTACTAATCGTCAACTTGCAATTAATTGACGTTCTAATCGTTCGAAAGTACACTAGTGCACACAATATACCATTTATGGTATCAACTAGATAGGATTGCTATATAAATTACCTAAGTAAAATACTATTCAAAAGACTACAATCACCGATATCAAAATTTTCTTTTGAGTTTTTGTGTTCAAAGTTAGCACTACTAAGTCCTTATAGATTGTTTCGGTGGAAAGTCTTTAGTCTTTTACTTGCTCTGGTTTTGTTGACATTTGCATAATTGAATGTTGGACTAGCATAGCATGAGCTATTGCACATTGTCTACAATTTATAAAAAAAAAATCAAATATATTTCCTTCTCACTTCTCATATAATTGGAAAGTTAGTTCATTTTCCTATTTTATATGAAATCACACGAAACACAAATTTAATATATGCAGTCACTGCACAATTGCCAAAATTTTGTGATATATGTCACATTTAACTCTGTCGCAAACTTTATATATAAGTAATTGTTTTTCACTGTCGTGCCGACTTTTGTGAGAATTAGTTACGTGACTTGTATTTATATGTACACTTCGAGAATGATGAGAATTTTGGAGAGTGTATATACTTTTGTTTTATACATGTATGAAGTTAATTTGTATTTGATACATGAAGGAGGCATGCTGCTCCTTATGGACCTGCGAGTATGTCTCCTTAAAATCGTAATTATTACACAACTAAAATACACAAACAAATCAAACAAAACTAACTTTATCTTACCACTTTTCATAGAAATTTAAGAGTACCCAAAACAAACACAGCTACAAATAAAAACTGAAAACTATTTTATAAAGGATACTTTCTCAGCCAAAACACAATACGAGTAAGGATGCCTGTACATCATACCAATTAATGCAACTAAATGATTAAGTCTGCTACGCAACAAGAACATACATTCCATCAAATAATATTTATCAAAATATTTAATATCATTATTTATAACGCTACCCCAAACACTTTTTTCATTTCTCTTTATAATGTAGCTAAAATGATGTAATTTGAATATGATAAAGAATTTGAGAAGGAAAAACATTATATATTCGATTTCACTGGACAGTCTAACAATCGCATGGAGTTAAATATTTATCGAGTCAAATTAGTATTAGTATGTATAAGGGATAGCTAACACTTAAAAAAAACCCACCAACCAACAAACAAACACGGCCACTCTTGAATTGACTATCGTCATAATCAGGGTTAGTGAAGGTTTCAAGTTCACTTTTATCATCATTTTTTTTTTCAAACAAAGGTTGCTTTTGGACATATATAAGAATTTATGTATTGGCTTTTTTCTCGCGTCGTGGTATACCGGTATTCATAAATATTTACACATTTTTCAGATTTACATTAGAGATCTAGAAAATTCACATGTACCTGATTAACTAAATCGCTTCCACCTATAGTCTTTGAATAATTTGATCGTGGTCCGAGAACATGATTAAATTATTTATGTGTATAAATTATTTATGAGAAGGCAAAAATATATCTGAATGACAGTTTTGTGCTGGGAAGACACGATCGTGTATCGTATTACAATTGGTGCAGTATTTCCTATCTTACAAAGGACCCTGTTCAAAGAATTAAAGGATAATGTCATGAAAAATCAAAGCATTTTTAATTAGGCCTTGGTTTCCCTTTTGTTTCACTAGGCTATTCACCCGCTGCTAGATAGTGTTAAAATATCGGAGACAATAATCCGCGCAAGCGGGGGTGTTAGACCCGGGTGGTAGACTTATAGTTTAAAGTGGCTTGGATAATGAAGAGACAGATCTTACATGGAAATGTCGGTTTAAAAAATGAGGCTCTTCTATAGAAACTTGGGGGGAGGGGCAAACTATGTGAAATATTAACCTTCTGTAAGTATTCTTTACGTAGAGAAGTGAGATTCCTGACTGTCCAATAATTGGTTTCGAAATTAAGATTGTATAATTATGTGATATACATGAACTATATTTTGAATTGAAAGGTATAGTCAGAATATAACATAAACTGTTGAATATAAATTGGCGAAGTAAAAATTGTATTAAACGTATTCATAATCCCCAAAAAACATATATACAAAGTCGAGTGTAGTGCAACACGGACCTCCTACAAAAGTGAAGGCAGGATCAGGTGCCATGGAGGACTAAGCATCCTTTGCTGACGCGTCACAACCGCTGTGAGCCCTTAGTCGAAATAAATTAAGTTAACGTTAATACCTGTCATCAAATCTAGTCCGAAAATGAAAGTCTAACAAAGGGTATGAAACAAATCAGTCAACATATATATTCGTTATAACCCTGCAACATCAACTTTTTTGTTAGTAGTTGGCCTCGCTTTTTAAAAAGTCTTCATACGCATAGCATGCTCTTGCGTATCGAATAAACTGGGAAGTTGAAACTGTTCATTGATGGCATAATTAAATAGATGTCCGGTGAACAATGATTAAATAAGAGCGACACCCAATTTGGATTCTAGTATGGTTACATGAAGTCACAAGATATTCACATACCGGGTTGATGCTACGTTTAGAAAATGCATATCGCATGTAAATTTGTCTAAAATTAAAACATTCAGCTTGAAATACACCTGTCAAAACCACTATTTACAAGATTAATGGTTTACAGTTTCATTTGAAAACACGCATGCAGATTTCATTTGAAACAACGCATGCAGATTCATTTGAAAAACCGCATACAAATTCTTTTGAAAAAAACGCATACAAATTCATTTAAACTAACGCATGCAGAGTCATTTGGAAACAACGCATACAAATTCATTTGAAAATACGCATACAAATTCATTTGAAAAATCGCATACAAATTCATTTGAAAACACGCATACAAATTCATTTGAAACAACGCATACAGATTCTTTTGAAAGAACGTAAACATGTCAATTTTGAAAAGCAAATAATTTTCAAATAAAAACCCCACACAAGACTTGTGAATGTAGAAGTAGTATTTTATTTATCAAAATTGTGGAGCTTGATCAACAAACATACAAATATCGAAATCTTTGGAAAGCTCTAATTTGCTTGTATTCTATGTCATGCACATAGTTCAGAATAAATATATTTGACAAAAAGCTACAACATACTTGTAAAACATGAAATGTATATATAGGTTTTCATTATTAGAAAAAAAAAAACAAAATATAGTCAAACCAGTTCTGCCAAGAAAACTTGTTAAATGTGTGAAATTATAATAGTACTACGTGGCAAAGGTGAAGTCACTCAACCCCTTTTGAAAAGTCAAAGTCTACTAAAAATGTGGCTTCTACCACGCCTATTTTTATTCAGAAAGAACACTACTTCTCAGCCAGGCACATTAATGATAGGAAAGAGGTATTATATGGGTGTTATTCTCTACAAAGTACAGGTGTACATGTATAAAAGGATTACCACGGGTATCTACCCGAAATAATTGCGGTTCTTTTTTTCTTCTTTTTTTGCATGAATTGCATGCACATAACTTTGAAAATTCATTGACACCATCCCTTTTTGTTTGTTTGAAGTTTAAAGCGAAACGGCTATATCCCAGTCATGTATCGGTTTTTAAAAGTACATAAGCTCCAATTTTTTGAAACGTCTTGATAAAACATTTCAATATACATGTACGGTATTCTATGAGTAATAAAAAGAAACAGAAACCTCTATCAGATATGCAATTAGATATAACAGTTGTTAAGCCGTTCTTTAACTCCTCCTAAGCACCTAATCCCACCTCTGTTGTGTCCAAGGGTCCGTGTTTGCCCAACTCTTGTTTTTGTATTCTGTTTAGGACTTTCGAGATTGATCACTGTTCGTTATCTTTGCCCTTACATTGATTTTGACAACGGATTACTCCGTTTACCTGATAAGACAATGGGCTCACGACATGCGTGTCCGGTAGACATGGGGTGCTTGCTCCTCCTAGGCACCTGATCACACCTCAGGTGTATCCAGAGGTCCGTGTTTACCCAACTCTTGTTTTGTTTTCTGTTTGGGACTAACCAGATTGATCATTGGATCGTCGAGGTTTTCAAAATACAGTCTGTCTTTATAACCACCTTCTGAGTGCTGATCACGTGACTGTCTTATTAGTATAACACGTGCTATTTTCTTATCCAACTAGGTTAAGCGTTATACATATGATCTGTCATAATAAATTACGCACTTTCTCCCGTATCTACAGTCGAAACCTCTGTGTCAAATCGTACCGAAGCCATTATTGTTTTCTTTCCAACTACCACGTATGAAGTAGGCGTGCGCAACGCATACATTATACATTTAAATTAACCAAGAATGAACTAAACCTTTCATCTGGAATGAAATCAAATTGATTACGTTGAACAAGTAATTCTATGTCGCCACTAGATACATTAGCCATGTTATCTTTAAAAAAAACCCAACTCTATATGGTTAAGATTAAATCAGTATACGGTTTTGAAAGTTTTTTGGTCGTCGTGTCGGCCCACGATAAACCTCTTTCGTCGATCACCGCGTGTAAGATGGGTTTTGATCTCAGGCACCGGACACCATTTTACATGTACGTCCCATCCGACGAACCATGAACATAATCACGTTTTTAAAAAATACAACAATGTAACTCTATAATATATAACAAATGTAAATGCATGAAAACGATTAAATATTCTAGTAAAAGCAAAATTCTAAAATTAGTTGGTTGTTAACCTTTTCGAATTAAGTCTGGTTGTACGTGTAATTGGAAGCGAGTCATTACAATGCAGCAGAACATGTTTTAGTTGTTAATGGGCATGCGCAATGACAGAATATGCTTGCAAGTTAGCAAATATGAATATGTCAACCAAAAATCACTATCCTTCTTTTTATAAGACAACAAAATATCATTTCCGGATCCACTCTTTCACAACAATTCATAAACTGATCATTGCATGCTTTATGTAATGTTTGGAATATTGGGGAGATGATGGACGCAGCGCTAGTTTGTGGTATTGTATAATGTCAATCAAAGACATGTGCTATAATTTAACAGCAAATCCCAACATGGCGTCGCTCAAACAAGAAGCGTAATGTAAACAATAAAACATTAAACGATGAAAATAACGAAGTGATCAATTGCGCGACTCCTACAAAAAATACATAATTAAGAGTAAGACAAATAGAGAACCCTGGACACACCAGAGGTGGGACCAGATGCCGCAGAGGAATAAGCATCCCCTATAGACCGGCCATACCAGCTGCGAACACTCTATCTTGATCAGGTGAACGGAGTTCTCAATGTGCAAAGAACGTATTAACAATTGGTATGAAACACCTCAGACAGCATGTAAGCTGTTGACAGGTTGTATGCAAACTAGATCGTTATAATGACCATAGAATTTGCGAAATGCTGACTGACTCAACTTATTGCAAACAATTTACTTCGATTTAAAAATTGCTCATACGCAAAACAAGCTCTTGTGTATCGAATCAGATGAGAGATATAAACATCATACACAGGTGATAATGCTACATGAATATGAGAAGTTGGCGATGAAAAGCTGAAAGCAACAAGTTTGACATATGTTTACAGTTACATCGATGTTCAATAAAATATCTAAATATAAAGCAAATGTTGGATACTCTGTTGTGGCTTTTATTACAACTTCACTGGGATATATCAAGCTGGCATATGAATGAAAATGATTATTGTTAACAGATAAAAGTATATCTCAATGTCGAGTTGAAACATGTAAAATAATGATATAATTTAGTATTTTATCATTTCACTATTGATCCTCGTTCGTCCTGGCAGAGAGTATTGTATTCCAAGGGGAGAATTTGTCATATGTCTACATATATATATATATGGATAGTTCACCGAATTCATCGAGTTTGTTGATGTTTCCAATCGGTTGTTCAATTTAAGTATAAGTTTTAACTACATTTTCAATAGTATTTAGATCATTTAGGTCGCTATAATGACCTTGTTTGCGATTACAAATTATCACTAAGTCATATGTTCACTGATTTGTTTCATACCCTTTGTTAAACTGTCAGTTTCCTACTAGATTTGACTACGGGTAATCCCGTTTACTTTATTTCGACTACGGGCTCACGGCGGGTGTGACCGGTCAGCAGAGGATGCTTACTCCTTCATGGCACCTGATCCTACCTTTGCTTTTGTCGGAGGTCCGTGTTGCCCTACACTCGATTTTGTATATGCTTTTTGGATTATGATTACGTTTAACACGATGTTACCTTCGCCTATTTGTATCAAGTGACTGTGCGGGCCAGCTGATGCAATTCATCTGGATCCTGGCTTCATCTTGGGGTCGGGGTATTATCTTCTTGAAAGAGGAAGCTATATTGCGAAAATGGGTAGCTATAGCGGGCCAGAATTTGTTAGCAGGGTATTCATATACATGTACTTCTGTCTATTGAAAGTGCTATTCATACTTATAACTGTTTCCCGAATCATAAATATTTTTCGTTGGGGGGTGGGGAGACAGTTAGGGGAATCCGGTCATCCTGTCGCTGCATTACACATATTTTTAAGCTATTTATTGACCAAAAATCCTGACATTGACATGAGTCTGACTGACCATTCACACGCCAATAGAGCTTTCCTGGGCCCAATGCGAGTCGTTTTTTCAACGATTCACTTCCTTTACGCGGACTTTGTCAAATGTAATTTTCCCCGTAAAGGCGATGTGTGCATTAAATTTAAACTGTATGGTACATTCTGTCAGTGGAATCTTCCTGTTGGTCTAGATCTGAAAAAGCGAACAACTTTCTTCCATCACTGAAAGTAAACGAGGGCGTCCAATGTGAGACAAATCATCGTATAAAACGAGAGATAACTTCAGAATTCTGGGAATGATCAATGCATAAAAAAATCTGTTGTAATTTGTAAATCCTTTTCTCGCATATCTACAATGACATTATTTCTGTCAATTGACAAATACTTACGGTTTTCAGTCAATTTATAGAAACAGACGACGTAACAAGTAACTAGAAATTGATGTTTTTCCAAGAATGAATACTGTATACTGAGCTTGCTTATGCATATGTATATAACACAATGCGTTGTTGGCGTCATGCGTGCTTTTCACACCCCCTTTCAACTTATTTTTCAGAATGCTCAAGTTACAGATACTTATTCTCTGTTGCCTAAGTGCAGCAGGTACGTATTGACCTTTATCAACTATACCATATTGACTAAATCCATGTACATGTACTTCGTAGATGAAGCACTGTCCTATCACATTTTCTTCTAAAGCAAATATATTCAAACAAAATTTTATAAAATGTTACCCATTGAAACTTACTGATATCATAATGAAGATTTTACTTCTAATTTTACAGTGCATATTCAAAGTATATACATACATATGCATTTTTATTAATTTCCTTTGAAATTAAATAATCACTCTGGCACCAACATTGTTAATACGAATACACTTTGGATTAGGTATGTGTTTCAAATTTGAATTCAAAACTTGAGAACTTTTGTGAAACCAATTCCATTTTATTTTATCTAAAACTACCTTCTCGCATTATTTATCAGAAAGAAGCGA
Source organism: Ostrea lurida (assembly GCA_903981925.1). Lineage (NCBI taxonomy): Eukaryota > Metazoa > Mollusca > Bivalvia > Ostreida > Ostreidae > Ostrea > Ostrea lurida. Next base: position 14,202 of record CAJDSM010016567.1, on the reverse strand, counting down.
TAAAAAATTTATTTTAACCGGAATCATTTGATTTTAAATCGGTGTTTACAAACAACTGTCACCCGGCCATTTTTAATGCACGATTCAAGTGGCAGTCACGTGTCCAATTCAGAGTTAAGATTTGTGTAAAGCTCTGGTTTTTTTTATTGCTACAATACCGTGCCATAAGTTTAGTACTTCGATGGTTTACGCTCATGAGACAGTTGCATCTAAATTATATACATCAGGTTGGAATTTCACGCACGTGAGGCTATTTATAAACACCGAAGAGACAATGTATTTTTAAAATAGGTTCCCACTACTACAGTGATCCCCAGCTATAACGTCAACAGTTGTACCTCGGCAATTCCGGCATTATAACAGGGGTGGCGTTATATTGGGGGATACATGTATGCGTACAGTTGTCATAGGAGATCAAATAGATTAAGCTACATTAAGACTTTAATTAAAGCTTTTAATTTTAAGAAACACATACAGACGCATTTTATCTCCCATTTAATTGTCACCAAATTCAATGCCTTTAAAAAAACACACATGAAAATTGTTGTCTGCCGTCAATTAGCCTAAATATGGCTAATAAAAATGTAAGCAGTGACGAGCCTATTTCGTACATGTATATAAGAAAATTTGTGAAATACTTAGCCTTTTTTTTCTTTTTTTTTTTTATAAGAGTACAGCATCAGGATAACATAATGCCTGTAATAGCAATCACACTGATTCCTTGGGTCCCAAGGGTTGCAGGACCGAAATATTTCAATTTATATCCCCCTTGTCCCAAAGATGTTTCATTCCAGATTTTAAAAAAAAATGGGATGATTAATTATCAAGAATTCAAAATGTTCATTGTTGACAAACGACAATTGACTGAAACCAGCACGGTAATGACTCAGGCGCCTCCAGAATCTGATGGTACCCCAGTCTCTCTCTCTCTCTCTCTAACACAGACATACAAGTTCCATATCTTTTACAGCTTATGCTAAATACGACTGTACAAACAACGGTGGATATGGCTGTAAACAGGGCGGCACGTGCCATTTCTACGGCTTCTGTATATGTCCAAAAGCTTTCCAGGGTCACGATTGTGGTTTAAAAACAGGTAATGTTTCAGACGTATCAGTAAAACATGTTTGAAAACCAGTTTATAAATCATTTCTTTATAATACGTAGACGAAATAGAAAAAAATATATGTGCTTTAAAATATATCAATATTTTTCCTGATGCAATAACATTAGTGTTTTTTCTCTCTCTCTCCAGAATTCATTACAAGCGCTAATTGTACCGTCCAGTGTGAAAATGGTGGAACTTGCTACCAAAACGACAAGTGCTACTGTCCCTATGGATTCATTGGCAAACTCTGCGAAATTCCAGAAAGTAATGATATATAGAATCTATAATTTAGTAGACAGACTCTCATGGTAAAGCAGGAGCCATTTCAATACCAAATTATAAATCACTTTTCATTTCAGAGAAATGTTACTCTCGGTAGTCATTCCAGAGTAAAACGGAAGTATAAAGACAATCTGTAAAACAACATAACAAACAAATTCCTGTTATCATGCAACTTAATCGTGTCAATATGCAAACTTTTTGAACAACTAGAACAAATATTAATATTTTTGCGATTAAGAAATCCCTAGTATACACCCATTAAACACGTAAAATGCGGCCGTTTTCAGAATTCAAGAAAATATCAAAATAAAGCCATGAAATATCAGATATTTATTCATTAATCATAATTTTAAAGAGCAGATCACAGAACAAACAAGTGAATAAAGTATATTCCACTTGCTTTAGTAGGAATAATTTCTATATGTAACTCCATTATTTTTCGATATCATACGACGATCATATAAAGCTCACTCAGAGACTATTACCGGGAGTCTTGAATGTCGGCGTTGTAATGTTCCTATTACAAGTATTTACAAAATATTGCACCTGGCCCCGGTATCATGTAACAAACCCAGACGTAAGTCAAAACTTCAATCACCTGTAAAATATTCATTACTTTTAAACAATGCCTCTTAATTAATGAGTAACAATTCTATTTTGGAATGATTGACTTCATAATCATTTCATTGCAATATTCAGATATTGACTTCAGCTAAAAGATGTTTCATAATCCTGGGGTCTGGATATATCGCAAATCAACGTACATAAGTGAAATACTGAATGATTTGAAGCTGTGCGTGGACATATTTTTGTTGCTTGTCCAGAAAAATGTCATAAATTAACTTCCAAAATGTATTCTTTAATCACACATCAATATTATTGTACCTACCAATGTTACAAGTTGACATACAAGGTGCAGGCAAATGTTCTTCATCTGAAAGTAGGGATATCATATAAAATACCCGAATCGTGTTCGGAATAGTTAGCATAGTGCATGCATTAATGTATAACTCGGAAATATCTAGTAAATAGAGATTATATCATTGCATTTTTAAATAGTTAAACGTTTTCGGCAAGATTTCCTTCGCATCGAGTCGAAGCAAGTGCTGGACGCAGTGAATATTGTGTGTTTGGATCACGTCTCAAATTAATTGAAGATTTCATGCGGACTATCGCCCGACATGAAATATAGATTATATGAGGAAAATGAATAAGATATTGCAAAGCCTATAATTTAGCTCAATAATGAATAGCTTTTCAAAGTAAATATACCCTGACAGGTATGTTACCTGTCCAGGTGTAATATATATATACAGATAACTCAAGTGAACTCGTGCTTTCAGTTTAGAGACATAAAAACAGAAAGTTAAGGTTTATATACACCGCCTAGCAAAACCGTCAAACCCAGCGCATTAGCCAGCTCGGCCACGACGACTTCCGTACAAAAAGAAGTTTGTCATGTTCCTAAAGCGATTCTAATACACTGAGGCAGTCTCACACTGTCGCGACAGTCGATACTAAAACCCTGATAAAACATCAAGCTAAGGAAATCCATGCAAATACTTACAGGAGTCGAAAAGGAATTACTCTCCCTTTCCATGCACCAGCCAGCTTGATTTGGTCCCAGGGTTGGATTAATACATTCACTACCATTGCCTCTGGGTCTGGAAACCATGACATGTAATTGATCAATTGCGCATTTGTTCGATCTGCAAACAGATCTACTACATGCAAATTTGGGTCTTGCTCATCAAGAATTGGAAGATGTGTGGATTCAACATCCAACTGCTGGAGTCGTGATGGTGTCGCGACTCCTAATCTGCGATCAAGTTATCCTTGCCTGGAAGAATTCTGCATACATAGTGTAAAGATATCAAATACATGTAGTGATCAATCTCGTAAGTCCAAATAGAATACAAAAACAAGAGTTGGGCAAACACGGACCCCTGGACACACCAGAGGTGGGATCAGGTGCCTAGGAGGAGTAAGCATCCCCTGCTGACCAGTCACACCCACCATGAGCCCATTGTCTTGATCAGGTAAATGAATGCTTCTTTCCAGACACCATTCCCTTATCGCAATTGCAACTTGGCTGCAAGGTTGAGAGACGCATCCTCCCGTTCGGTCCAAATAAGTTAGGACCGTTTTGCTCTCTGTTTGAATTAGAATCTGAGTGTTTGATCTGTTCTGCAGAAACGATTTCACTGTATTTTGTATTGCCATCAACTCCAGTACATTGATGTGGAAAAAACCATTGACCCCCTTTCCTGATATTGTTCCAGACGACACCCCACCCCGTGCAATATGCATCAGTTTGTATTGTCATTTCCAAGGGTGGGCCTGAAAGACTTCTGCCATTCCATTTGACCAAATGATCTAACCACCATTTTCGCTTCCTTTGTCACTTGAACTGCAGAATCGTAATCTAGAGTCTCCTTTAATTTTATTTTATTTTTAAAAAAAAAACCTTTAGACTCCGATAGTGCAGAGGGGCTATTAAACGGATTAAATAGAAGCAGTCAGATTTCCTATGAAAACTGAGAATTTTCTGAGATACTGTGGTGGATTATAGAACATGTCTGCATAGTTTCTGAATTTTTCACCTTTGATCTGGTAAGGATAAGGTCATGTTTACTGAACTGATAAGGAACCTTAAGAATTCTACATGTACCTCCTGATTGGGAATCATCATGGACTTTTCCTGATTTGTCAAAAACCTTAATCCATGCAGTATTGTCAAGGCATTTTCGCAATCTCTCATTGCCCCTTTTTTGTTTGATTCATTGTAAGGATAATGTCTAGGTAGATGATTAGACATGCCCCTATTCTGCGGAGATATGCAACAGGTATCTTCAACATTTTTGTGAAAACATAAGGGGCCGCTGTTATCCCAAATGGTAGGGAGCTGAATTCGTACACTTCTCCCATTCATTGAAATCTTAGAAATTTTCTATCTAGGGAATGAATTGGTCTTGAAAAATAAGCATCCTTTAAGTCTAATCTTATAAGGAAATCTTCCATCTTGAAGTGAATGTATCTTGGATACCCATTCAATTCTTTCAAGTTTATAACTGGCCTCATGCCTCCGCCCTCTTTTCTGTCAGAAAAAGATGACTTATGAATTGCGTAGTGAGGGTTTTGGACCTTTTCAATAGCCCTTTCCTCTTCCATTGAATGAATTTCTTGATCTATCAATACTGAAGTCTCCACATTGAATTTCATTTATGCAGACTGAGTCAGACTCTTGAATTTCCACAAAGTCCAATCTTAAGCCTTTGATAGTCTCTAGAATCCAGCAATCTTTTTGTCAGAAAATTCCAATCTTGATATGTGTTTTATCCTCCATCCCACAGGTATGTGGTTCAAAGAAGATATTTTTTGTGGGAGAGATAATTTGATTACCTGAATTACTTTCTGGTCTGTTTCTGCCCTCTTCCTCTCGATAATCCCCTGTTGCTTGCACCACGACTGGACTGACCCCCCAAGCTAGGAATGCTGGCTGGTGGAGGAACCTGACCGTAAAAAATGGCTTCCTCTACCACGGCTACCACTAGTGGGATAACTAAAAGTACTTGAGGAATATTGTTTAAAACCTTTACCACCATTCTTAGATTTCTTGTATGAAGAAGGTAAGAGTTAATATAGCTCTTTATTATCTCTACTTTCTTCTTTAAGATATCTAAACTTTTTACCAAACAGTTCAGCATTCAGCATTAGTTTTCAAAAGTGGTTTTTTTCATCAGTATTGTCACTCGATAAATCTATGCAATCTGGAAGAATTTGTCCAATTATAGGGTATAGACTTGCAACGATCTGCGAGATACACATACATGTAATGTGCGTTACCTAAAAGTACTAAGGCACGTTGTGCAATGTCAATAACATCATGAGGATCTATTCCCCGACCATTCCTCTTAACCTTTTCAGCCTCGTTTCAAAGAATGGCTAGAGGGCCAGCTGTATCCAAAATTCGAAATCTATTATTCATGATAGTGCGTTCATAGATGTATTGAATTTCCTACGGAACAATGTTTTGATGAAACGAGCAGTTTCCTTGGTTTTCAGACCCTTATGGTTTGGGACTTTACAATTCTTAGTTATGTTAAGACGTATCTTTAGAAATCCCTTCGTTAGCATAGAAATGCTTCTGGTAATTTTCGAAGGTATCGTGTCCCTCGTGGGGATGATACTGTTGTTTGGGTCGAAACAAGTGTCAGAATCCGATAAGTTGCTATCTGATCTATTGGAATCATGCGAGGAATGAAAGACCACGTTCTACCGGAAGTTGACTTTCGCCAACTCCGCTCAAATTCAGACGTCGATCCCGAGCCTGAAACGGAATCTTGTATCTCTCCGTCAGATACTTCTCGACGTTGCCCTTCGACATGAGAGATGTTACATGTATTGTTCTGAATTGGCGTGTTATTGCCCTCATTAGGCGAATTATTTTGCCCAATAACATTGGCATCACTGTCCGCAATAATATCATGTTCAGAAAAGTCTAATCTTTCACCGTGTTTGGAAACAGGCGTCATTCTCGTTCTGGGAATTCAACTGACTGCGCCATGAAACACGTACGTCTTAATCCAGCACGAGCAACAGTTGAAATCACGAGTTCACACGAGTTACCTGTATATGTAGTACACCTGGACAGACAACACACGTGGCGACTACAGGGTATTTTTACTTTTAAAAGCTATTCATTATTGAGCTAAATTGAAAGCTTTGAAATGTTTTATCTTAGGAATTTCCAACATATAATTTAAGGAAGCGAATGCTTCTTCTGTACATTATTTGTAAGGCCTAAACTTTTCAGTCTTTGACGATCGTTTGTAGGTGGCACAGTTCCTGAATATTTATGTATTCCCTCTTCCAGGGGCATAGCAGTCAATATATTTGTGTCGTACACAACAACGACATTGGTAACCTTGATTTTGAATATTTTCTCCATCATCTTTTTCAATGAACAAAGTAGCATTCATAATGTCAATGTTCCTGCTTGTGCTTTCTTGTCTATACTACCATGCAGTATATTAAGGGGAAGAGGTAGTAATTTGGAGCACTTTTAATTTGTGGAAGAGAGGAGACATTTGTTTTTAATAAAAACAAATTATATTTCAAGCTATGTTTCAATTATATTTAAAGCTATGTTTCAATTAACACATTATATTATGAATCGTTTGATATTAAATTCATAACAAGGTGTCGCAAGAAAACAACAGTACATGTACAAGTCCTCAACCTGAGTATGCACATTTTTTCTGCGCTTTAAATAGAAGCACTTTATAAGGGATGGATCTGTAGCTCTCTGATCTGTCCCAATATTTTCCCAGAAAGCTACAGTTCTGCGGCTATACAATCGGTACAAATCACCATTTACTTTTCAACAGCCGTGGGTAGATGTGATTCTGACAGAATGACCATTGAGGCATACCGGCCCCTTGGATTTACGGGAGAAGTTTACATCTACAAAAACAGGAAATCATGTGCTTTACAGAAGGTACCATCCGATATCCCGGATATGATGAAACTGGAGAGAGTTATTCTCAACAGCGACAAGACGGAGTGCGCTCTCGCCCGTCATCCAGATACACCATCGGTAAGTTTATTGCGAGCATTTTATTGTTACTTTCATCATAAGTTTGATCCATGACAAATTTAATGCGCATGTTTATTGACATTTTTTCCAGTTAGGCGACGTCACTATGACAGCCACAGTTGTAAATACACACAACTATAACCAATTTGGACCACGTGACAACATCATTGAAATGTCATGTGTATATACAAAAAGGTACGTTCAAACATCTTAACAACGGTAGGTACTTGTACAGATAGTAGTATACATAGTACTGTCGAATCATGTAAATTTGTGAAGGCCAATTTTCATGGATTGTCAAAATTTTACAGTTTATTTTGGGTGTAATTTCATGGATATTGTTTCTGTACATTGAAAAATAAAATAAAAGGCACATTTTGTTGTGGTTGATATTTATGAGATCTCTTTCCACAAAATATAATGATTCTACTGTATATATTAATTTACTGATTTCTAATGTAGCTTTGAAGGAAAGGCATCTGAAGTAACCGAGACAGCTTTTCCATTCCGCATGGTTGCCCTGGATAGGAATGGTGATCCAGTTCAAGCAATGGCTGCCAATGAAAGCATTATTTTGCAATTCGAACCTGTTGGTATGAAAGGTAAGTTTTCCTAATAAGTTTAAATTGGATAAAAGTTGTAACTTTAATTCAGGTATTTTACATCTGCTGACTTCATGATTACAGTGATAAAATAAATTGTAATGCTGCTCACCGTGAGGTAGACGCCTTATATTTATATTCCAGTATAAAAGAATGCAAAACAAAGTGTAACAAAAACGATACAGTGTAATTACAAGCCCAAATATCCCACGAAAATCCTCACCGCCACTCAGAAAAGAATATTGTTAAAACCATTTTGATTACTAGTACTAAAAAACTATTTCAATATCCTATGGAAACCTGTGCATTTGCGGCAAAAATATTTGGTTAAAGACACTCCCTCTATAATACATACAAAGTGTGTGTGTGTGTGTGTGTGTGTGTGTGTGTGTGTGTGTGTGACCAACGACATGTACATTGTGTCAAATTTCCGGTATGCGACCCTTTTTACATAATTGAAAGATACACAAAAATGCTAACCCCAATATTTATACTGGTTGATTGATTGATTATTTGTTTGTTTTTCGTCCCGTCGAGAATATTTCATTCATATTAAGACTTCACAGGGCTGCAAATTTAGACCTATGCTTAGCACTTATGGCTTTTAGCAAGGAGAGTTCTTTTACGTGCCACACCTGCTGCAACACGGGACCTCCGTTTTTAAGTTAAGGTAATATCCAAAAGACCCATGATTCTCGGTTTTAAATGCCGAGCTTTCGGCAAAGGAGCAATCACTACCTATTTTAATGTCTTAGGTTTGGCGCGGCCCGGTCCGAGCGCTGGACTCGAACTCACGATCTCCCGATCACGAGGCGAAAGCTTTACCACTGAGCCACAGCGATCGGTTATATACTACAATGTAGTTTGACAAACGAATACTAGTAGTGGTTGTTGAACCTTTACGGAAGCCAGTTTCTTCTCCTTTATGACTATTTCTGGCAAACATACATTGGAACTAATGAGATAGATGTAGTTACCGGTATTAGGTTTGCAGAAAACATTTCCCATTATTTTGCAATTGCGACCTGTGACAGGACTGTTAAAACTCGCAGTTTAGCTAGGTTTGCATAATTGACTTCTGAGCATGTTTTGAACCCTCCATAAGTCACTGGTATTAGGCGTCTGAAGGAACCTTCCTTCAGACCCTCCAGAATCCTGTAGGACATGGTAGTAAGGACTAGACTGGATAATACTTTGCCACGTTTGGAAGGTAGTGACTAATACTAGAAAGCGTAATGGATCAGTATTTTCCATTTTCTAGATGTTGGTGGCGTCATGGTGGAGTATTTAGAAGTTTATAGTATCAACGCAATGTCCAACGAAGTTATCAGCAAAGTAATCATCGAAAATGGGTCAGTATTATATCTCTACAATAATTTGTGATCTTATGATTAATCTGTTATATTGATTACAATCGAGATTTCTTCTACGCATTAGGTGTTAATTCAATGTTGACTACGTCCATGACTTTTTATGTTTATGATGGCCATGGTACCTGTATAACTAAAAGGTACTTAAGTGTGCCTGAATAAAATTATCAGATACCATAATTATTTTGTATTATATTATATTTTGTAATCATAGATGCAATTTTTTTTTTCATTTCTAAGTTATTTCCTGTAGCCAGAATTATAATTATGAAGACATACACCATTAGTTCAAAATACATTTATCATATTTCTAAATCTAGTATACTTAACAATTGTTTTGTCGTCCGATACCCTGTATGTGGTATGCGAAATAACGATCCCGACTTCTTTTCATTGAAACATACTTTAATTATTATATATAAAACAAGCTATTATAAAACAGAAAGAACCGATATACTGTAAGCATTCATCCGAGGTACAAAGTTGCTACATGTGTATACATGTATTATTGATACATTTATTTGTAGTTAATTCTGACCGACCTCTATATGTTCTGACCTCTACATGTAGATACATGTATAATCTTAAGCAACAGTAAACTTAATATATCACAATGGCTAAATATTTCACTGAACAAAATACGATTGTGTTTCCCATGTTTTGTTTAGATGTGTACTCAAAACAGCACAACAACACTTGGAGATACCGATCAGGAATTATTCCAAGATGAATCGAGATAAGCTTTGGGTAGCCCGAGTGTCCATGAGAGCCTTTATACTGCTTCCGGGGGAGCCTTTGCTATTCAAATCAAGATTACGTTTCTGTCCAGGTCAATGCCACGGAGTAAGTATTGCTTTATTAAACACATCTAAAACCAAAATCGCGCTTTTCCTTGACCAAGGGCTTCCTAGCATGCATAAAATGTTTCGAAAGTAATAGACTAGTTATAAGGATTTTAAATCAACACATATACATTTAATATGAAATGGCGCTCCATGTTCAAGCACTGTCAGTAGAAAAACGGGCATTTTGTACAAATAAGGAGTTTCTTAAGCAGTTTGGATAGTATGATATTCTCTTCTTTTTCCAGGTGTTTGTGTGCAATGACAAGCACTCGGCCCTGATCAAATGGAGAGTGAATGGGCCGTTTTAACAGCGGGATATTTTATTGACTCAATGAGGATACTACCTGTTACCTCATACATTAACCCCCCTCTTAAGATGAAATTTTCTTTTAACCTTAACTTCACCATACAGTGCTTATCATTATCAAATTTGGTGTAAGCTTTACAGTGATAACGTATTTCTTTATCCAAGATTCTTTTTACTTATATACCAACTAACCGAGGATGCGAATCTTACCGCTTAAACTTACATGTAACAGATTGAACAGGATATGTGGAAATAGTGGCGCCAGGCTTTTAATGTATATAAGTACCTATATATATTTCGGATAATTTTGTCAACACTACTTACAATATTACTTATACTAAAATGTTGCTTGGCACGTAGCATGGAGCGCCATTTCACATATATTATCTGAAATCCAGACACCTGCATAATAATGTTTGCATAATATTACGCTAATTTACATTCGCATATTTTGAAATGGGACCATCTTGATTGATGACCTTTTTACAAGACTCGTGTATTTTGTATCAGGCATAACAAAACAGTTATATGTTACAATAAGAAAAACATGTTATATTTTTAATGATAACTGAATAAATCAGTTGATTAAAAGGTTTCTCAATTCTGGACGTGCTTCTTATTTATGTTTTCTAGGGGTGCCCCATGTAATTAGCAGCGATATGTGACGAGGACAGAGAGAAAAAAAGATCTTTAAGCAAGCGTTGCAGTATTTATCCCTTGTTACATGTACATAAAAACTCCCATGTTTTGATATGACAAACCATATTCTCGCATGAACTCCCATAGCTGTTGATTTCGATTGTGAACATGAACATTTCGACAAATTCAATCTTTTATGTTAATTCCATCTATGTAACAGATGCAGATGACTGTATCATTGTAATTTTTTTGATTAATCTGATGGGTGTAAATACAATTATTACCATATGAAAGTTTTTGTAGTTACACCTACCCAGTAAATTCAAAAATTATAAAATGACATTACCAGGGAAACAGCAATAACATGGAGGCGTGGTCTACAGCTGTTCAGTCATCACACATGATAAAAAGATTATTACAAATTTTAAAAATCTGTACAGATTTCTGACAATAACATCTACAAAAATATTATTAAACACTGTCTATTACCATATTCAGATACAAGTGTATCATCATTAGAAGAAAGTTGTCTAATAAAATTTAACGATGCTGCAAACAATCAAGTGCAAATTGACGCAAGAGCAGTCAATCAATATGGACATCGTGAATCTTCTAACTATAATGAAACACGTCGATTTTACTACATCATCCGTTGTTGTACTTTATAAATAAAGTTGACCAAAATAGTTAATTCATACAATTTATTACTGTAGTTTCCTACTTGAAAATTCAAGTTATTACTTGTTTCATTAAACTAGTTCATTAAGGTTTCTGTCCTGCTATTAATGCCCAGATTTAGTATCGTACACGTGTACAAATGATATTGGCCCTGTTCATGTTATGTGTAAACAAAACATTGAAATTGATAGTCATTTCAATCTATGATTTACTAATAACGTTGAATTAATGTATCAGTATCAAACGTCAGTACCACAAACGATTTCATGGATGATATGAAAGTCACTTGCCCTCGAATTCTTATTTTAGTGAAATGTAAGATATTGCCCATTAATATTTTAGCATTGTCTATTATTACCACCAAAATGACAGATGAAAGACTTATTCTGCCAGAAAATATATTGTTGCGTGTATATAAGATGTACATGTACGCTGTCTGAATCAACTATATTAGCAGTCTTTGTGCAATATAAGAATTTCCAACAAGTAAATGTATTTGATATTCATTTTACAGAAAAAAAATTCTACAACATATATCGTATGGTAACATTCGAGTATCATTGGATTGCAAAATACAACAATAATAAACTATATCAAGAATGGATGTGCACCGATCATTATTGAAAACAAGGACGATTTGTTGGTTTTTAACTGATTACTGATGGGTATCGTTGGAATTAAGTCCGTCTAATCGTAATTCATTCCGAAGAATAGGGCTGAGCAACAGGTATGTCTATATCTTCATCCATCTGGTATAAACATCGTCCTTGGGACAATCTACTGATCATTCCCTCTACTACCATCGCTTTCTATTTCTTTTGCGGTTTTCCATAGGTCGAAGGTGTGGAAACTGTCGCCACTTTAGTCTATTTGAAAACTCTACTTCCTCCAATGCAAGAAGCTCACAGTATTCACTATTAACGATGACGTCCGAGTGGAATTCATTTTCCTTTGCCTCAAATACCTTTATCCGTTTCGCTGGATTTTTCTCTATGTCGACACAGAAGTCCTCCACTGCATGCCTCATTTGTCTGAAATACGAAACTTCGGCGTGGAAGTCTTCGCCTTGTTGTCTTACTTGCCTCCAGAATATTCTGACAAAGAAATTATATAGACAATAATCCAGAAAGGAATGTTGTTTATGTAAATATCTGTCCCGAAAATTCTTCATGGGTACATACTTTGAAGTATTTTTTCTTATGTAAAGAATGTCTCGTATATTCCAATTCAAGATTCTTCGAAGAAGAACCAGAGATTCGTCGAAATACTCTTTGATCATCACAAGTCTAAATTCTGATAGTAGTTTTCGAAGATAAGGAAGAATTTTATTTCTTTCGGTCGTGTAAAATAACTCCCGGGGTAATCCAAAGTCAACTGACATTCTGCTTTTTGTAAACGATTCCTGCAAAACCTTTGGTTCGTACAGATTCGGGTTTTCTAACAAGTGATTTATAGAGTATGTCGTTGGCAGACGGGCTAGATAGGGTACGTTCCATCTGTATTTATAGTAGTACACGGACGATACAAACTGATCAAATGGATCCCTTACTATTCCAATGTATACCGTGTCTTTTGGCAAATATTTTGTAAATGCCTCCCTTTTGTAGATTACATGATTGCATATCATATCGAATGTTTCTTCTTTGTTTATGTGAAGTATATTTGTGTTTGTGATGCTTTCATTTTGACTAATGATGTTTGGACTTGAACTAGGAAGTATAAGATTTAATCGTCTCTCCCATCCAAACCTTTGAATAATGCTTGTTACTGTTGAACTCCCAGTTTTGTGGACTTTAAGAAACGCCACATGTCGAACTTCCTCTTTCATGAATTGACGTCGAGATGCCAGAAATGAGTCAGAGATCAAACTGAAATTGTTGTTTTGAGATTCCTTCCCGTCATCAACAGATATAATACTCCAGTCTCTGACCACGATCTGGGATCTTTCACATGCATTTGTATAGAGCTGTAGATACATTAAAATGGCTGCTATGACAAATATCGTCGATAATCCCAGGAATCTGCCAAAAAGNTTTGTATAGAGCTGTAGATACATTAAAATGGTTGTTATGAAAAATATCGTCGATAATCCTAGGAATCTGTCAAAAAGAAAAAAAAAATGTACAAGTGTTACATGTATCTCTAAGAAAATGCTTGTTTCACATTGGCAAAATTAACATTAGAATATTTCATGTAACGTTGTTCTTTACGAATGGACATAATAATTTCAGGTCACTTGGGTGCCCCATTGCTACTTGTTTTGGTCGATGTTTAGTCNTTTCATGTAACGTTGTTCTTTACGAATGGACGTAATAATTTCAGGTCACTCGGGTGCCCTATTGCTACTTGTTTTGGTCGATGTTTAGTTGTCTGTCATGCGTCGATCGTAATCACTCTCTGGAGTGTCTGAACCAATTTCGGTATAAGGATTTATAGGCAAAGGGGGAACATAAATTATTACTTTCAAAGTCTTTGCCTCCCCATAGGACCCAATGAGTGGAACCACAAACATCAAAATTAATGTAATGGACATTAAGCAGCTCAACTACTGGCATGAATTTGATAAGAAATGAGCTTTTATTATTTTTTTTAAAATTTGTTTAATCTGNGCGTCGATCGTAATCACTCTCTGGAGTGTCTAAACCAATTTCGGTATAAGGATTTATAGGCGAAGGGGGGACATAAATCATTACTTTCAAAGTCTTTGCCTCCCCGTAGGACCCAAGGAGTGGAACCACAACCATCAAAATTAATGTAATGGACATTAAGCAG
>CAJDSM010016566.1:12535-29724 GCA_903981925.1 Ostrea lurida | reverse complement strand
ATTCAATAATATGTTCGAAAAAATCAGTAATTCATTATGAAGAAATTATTTGATATATGTACATGCATTAATATGTTTATTTCTTATCAAGACATGCGCCCGAGTGTCTTGAACATTGTAAGGGCAAAAATAATTAAAATATGAATAAAAGCATTAAAAAAAAGCGGGAAGAGGGTGTCTGTCTCCATATAGTAAAGAGGCATCTCGCCGAAATGCCACATGATATAATAAAAAACGGGCATTTCCAGAAAACAGTGGAGACAGGGAACAAAGGTAAAACGAAAGTGTTATTTGGGTGCTAGTCATTAACCAATCCTTAAATATCAATCTAATTCTTTTTCAATTCAGAACTATGAAATTCAATCCAAAGATTTATCGTTTTTCATGCAATCGTATAACTACACGTAAACGTATAATGCAACACATTGTAGTGTACATGCACTTGTTTTTCTATAAATGTATCGCCATTCAGAATTTCTTTTACTGGGTCATCAGAGTTTTCAGAATTAAAATTTGTTTTTATCAAAAACAAATGTCTCCCCTCCTCTCCAAACTGAAAGTGCTCCAAATTACTACCTCATCCCCTTGATGTACTGCATAGTGTGGAGAAGAAAGCACAAGCAGAAACACAGACACTTTGAGCTTTGACAAAGATGATGGAGAAATGATTAAAAACCGATGTGACCCTCACGTATGAAAAAACTACACGACACTCCTCTCTGGCCCATTGTACATTGTAGGAAAATATTATATCCCTAGTTCGAACAATATGAACATAATGAAATGATAATGATGTATTGAACAAAATTTGAAAGCTATCCAGTACGCTATATAGGAGGATTAGTGTTCACAAGCTATCTTACATCCACAGCCCTCTTAGATCAGCTATAACATTAAGAATAACAATAGGACCCCCCTGTCTTAATAATAAGAACATCTGTAAATACATTGAAGTATTGTTCAAATCAAGTTTCAAGTCTATCTGATAATCCATATAGGATTAGCGTTCGCAATTCACACCCAACTTAGATCCACCATAACTTGTAGAAAATAATTGTATCCTCCTATCCAGGCAATATACACATCTACAAAGAGCTATGAAGCATTGTACAAATTTTCAATCTATTAAATAAGCTGTATAGAAGAAGAAGCGTTCATAATTTATATAACACCCCCCACCCCTGTTGGATCCACCATAACTTGAAGGAAATTAATTGGATCCTCCTGTCCTGACATTATGTACATCTACAAATGACAATAAAGCATTGTACAGAGTTTTCAAAGTATAAATCATATACGGTACCAATTGTGATGCACCAGCATGCGCATTTCGACAAAATATGTCTCTTCAGTGATGCTCAAACCGAAATGTTGGGAAATCCGAAACATGAAAGGTGAAACTTTATAAAAGTGAACAATGTAGTGCCAAGACTGGAACCAAATACTTCGAAGGATCAGAAGCTATGCCCCTGAGAGATAATCCTAAATTTTTGATATGAATTTCGATTCTACTATTGCAATTAAATACATATCCGTATTTCAAGCTTAGTAACCATAGTACATAGCAACTGGGCTGTAGAGACCCTCGGGGACTAAACAGTCCACCAGCAGAAGGCCTCGACCCAGGGTCATAATTACATGTATTAAATCATATACGGTACAAGTTTGATGGCCACCAGATGCCATCTTCGACAAAATATGTTTCTTCAGTGATGCTCAAACCGAAAGTCTATCTGATAGATCCTATAGAAGGAGAAGTGTTCACAAGCTATTTTACACCCTCCACCTCTGTTGGATCCACAATAACGTAAAGGAAATTAAATAGATCCTCATGACCTGACAAAAATGCCAATGATGCACTGTACAAAGTTGCAAAGCTTTCTGATAAGCGGTATAGGAGGAGAAACGTTCACGACAGAGAGATGGACAGACGGCCAGAAAGTACAAATGCAATACCCCCCCCCCCCCCCGGAAGAGGGGAGACATTATAACAACACAGGGCATTGATTTGTTTTACAAGATTAAACGGAGATGAAACCAGGCGCAGGTGACATTCTGGAGCGATTTAATTTTTCCTTTTGAGTTGTTATGGTCGTGTGATGATAAAAAATGATTTACAGTGTTTTACAATGTTATGTATAATGAAAAATTCACAAATCAAGAAAGTCTTGCAATTCGTTCTATTCAATATTACTTTCAATCACCTGTATATGGTGTTTTAGTCTCTCAACTGATTTACTACGAAAGATCTTGTTCTGTGTATGATCAGTTTTTCAATCAAGTCAGGTTACTGAATAAAAAGCTAATGTTGCAGAGATTTCAACAATTTCACTTAACTTATTGTATTGATAAGAAGTAATTTGAGTGATTCTCAGATACTACAGAACTAAATCTATAACTTAAATTCCTGATATTATAATTTTGGAGCAGCATTATATTACTGGGTTATTCTGGGTGATATTCTATAACATAGTACATGTATAATAAAGGGTCGTTATATTTCTAATCTACATTAAGACTATAAATCTGGGCGATTCTCAGATTTACGTTTGGCTCCTGTATACCTCTAGTCTACATAATATGGTTTGGAATATTCTAATACTGTATTATTAACACTCACAGCCAAGAAGTATAATCTAATCTACATCTGTATGTGTTAGGCATTTGTGCATAAGATGTTAGCTAAGTGGCAAATAAATTGTGGAAATCTGATTAAAAGTCTTGTCCTTGTCCGTGAGTGACGGTTGTCGACCACACTACCAATCTACGTATACCACTAGACCGTCACAATAATAATGATAACAGAATTCGCGAAGTGCTGACTTTATATTGATTGATTATTTACTGTTTTACGTCCCACTCGAGAATATTTCACTCATATGAAGACGTCACCATTGCCGGTGAAGGGCTGCAAAATTTGGCCATATGCTCGGCTCTTAGGGTCTTTAAGCAAGGAAGGTTTGCAATACAAATAGGCGAAGTTAACATCGTATTAAACGTAATCATAATCCAAAAATATATATACAAAATCGAGTGTATGGCAACACTATCTGATAATATAGCTCACTCGTGATATATTGAACTTCTGTACAGGTGTCTACATTGCTCAGACTTTGTTGTGGTTTACGAGTGGATAATATTTCCCCACATCCCCGAGTGTCAGTGTCAGCTTCTTCTAGAGTCTACTTTGTAATTGATGTTATTCTCAAAAGGAACATTAAAATAACTGCCGTATACAACAGACGTATCGTTTCCATGTTTCCAGTCCTCATGAGTTGAAAAAGCAAAGTTGCCCCCAGAGACATATGCTAAGGGAAATGTTCGAAGGAAACACGTGCAGAGACGCATTCCTGTTAATGTTAATGTATCCATCGACTACACATAGATGCGCAATTTTTTATCGAGTTCTGAGTGTGCCGTCACACCAAACTTTCACGAGGTACGATTTACAGAACGAGCCGAAGATTTCGCCACTTACAATTGATCATTCTTACAACTCAAACTAGATTTTTAAAAAAAGTTATCTACTTATAATATTGACCAAATATTACGATTCGCGTAGCCGTTAGTAAGCTCAGAAATCAGAGTATGCAGCATTGACATACCGATATACATTGCTTAAAATATAAATCATATACGGTACCAATTTTTATGCACCAGATGCGCATTTCGACAAATTATGTCTCTTCAGTGATGCTCAAACCGGAATGTTGGAAATCCGAAACATGAAAGTAAAACTTTAGAAAAGTGATCAATGTAGTGCCAAAAGATTGGGGCCAAAAACTTCGAAGGATCAGAGCTATGCCTGAGGGCGATAATCCTTAATTTTGATATGAATTTCTAATTTTACCACTGCAATTAAATACATAGCCGTATTTCAAGCTAGTAACAGAGTACATTGCAACTGGGCTGTAGAGACCCTCGAGGACTAACAGTCCACCAGCTGAGGCCTCGACCCAGGGGTCATAATATAAATCATATACGGTACCAATTTTTATGCACCAGATGCGCATTTCGACAAATTATGTCTCTTCAGTGATGCTCAAACCGGAATGTTGGAAATCCGAAACATGAAAGTAAAACTTTATAAAAGTATATGAGAAGAAAATATGAGAAGAAAATATTTCAAAAGAAATAATCAGCTATGAAAGGCATATTTTCAAACTAGTACATGTAAATATCAGTGGAATATGATAATCACAGAGGTCACACGAATAAAGAACGCTTTATAATGATTTCAGAGTTAAATTTCACTTGGTACATGTAGACATACCTTTTGGAGTACGCGCTGTTGTCTCATTATCAATTGTCTTTATCCTAAAACCGAGTTCCGAGAAAATTTTCTCAGTGCTGTAACAGTTTTTCAAGTCCCCGCCAATGCCGCAGAATGTAATGACTCTGTCAAACACGTCGTTATATGTTCTTCGCTCAAATGTCCACTTGCATATATCAGTCTCAAACTCGCAATCATCTGTAAAAAGAGATTATAAATTGAATTGAGTCCACAAATCTAACTAGCATTCCCGTGAGGATCCGGGTTAAAATAGGTCCAAAGTACCCCTTGCTTGTCGTAAGAGGCGGTTAGATGGGGCGTTTCTTCGGATGAGATCCCAAAAAACGGAGGCCCCTTGTCAGAGCAGGTGTGGCACAATAAAAATCCCTCCCTGCTCAAAGGCCCAAGGGCTGGGCATAGGCCTGAATTTTCAGTCCTTCATTGGTATTGGATCTAGAGCCAGTAGAAATGTGTTGTGCACTAATGGATTTGACTTAGAAAGTAGCCACATACATGTTTTTTGAAACAAATCCATTCTCAACTGGAACTGAAAAACCAGATGAGAAAATAGTCTGTGTCTTAGTAAAGGGGATTCCTTTATCTGTAGGTGATGACCGCATTAAAAACATGTTTGTGAAAATGGGAGCCAAACTTACTAGCGACATTAAATATGAGAAAAAAAAATCGCACAAAAACTGAACGGAAGTAAGTGTGTACAAACTGCTGGGCTCACGACCACCTCAGGTTTCAGTGTGAGTATGAAGTGTTATAGCCTAATAGGATTTCTAAAGACGTTGGTCACACTCCGGGGTAAAAAAAAGTCACTAATTATGCTGCGAGTTAAAAAGACTTAGCTGTATTCAGTGGGAAAGATAACGTTATATCAAATTTCTATCTATCTGAAATGAAAGAGTTTGGACAAAAGTTTTCGACCCCCAAACAGGCTTATCAACACATCAAAGCTATGCGATGTGGAGACGTACAGAAAGCCAACCAAATCATAAAGGCAGAAACAGCTATGAACATCGGCAATCAAGTGATGCTCTGATGGACAACGGTATAGGTAACAACGAGACGGTATGTAACAATTTGTTACAAACCGTAGCACGAATGGCGACGTTATGTAACAACACTTTTCTTTGTTACATAGCGTCGCCATTTGAGCTACGCTTTGTAACAAATTGTTACATACCGTGCGGGGACTGTGTCTTTTTCTGTGCAACAGCCAGTGTGCATCACGTTCGAAAAAAGGGGGAAGGGGGCGGTAAAGTGACCTGTGCTTGTATTATACTTCAAAGTATATATACAATAATAAGGATAATTTACAAGTAAAATCAATAAAGTGTAAGAGGATTTTAAAATACTGATGAAAAAACGCGACGGGTAAACTATCACTAAGTCATATGTTGACTGATTTGTTTGATACCCTTTGTTAGACTGTCATTTTCCTACTAGATTTGACTACGGGTAATCCCGTTTACTTTATTTTGACTAAGGGCTCACGGCGGGTGTGACCGGTCAGCAGAGGATGCTTACTCCTCCATGGCACCTGATCCTACCTTCGCTTTTGTCGGAGGTCCGTGTTGCCCTACACTCGATTTTGTATATGTTTTTTGGATTATGATTACGTTTGACACAATGTTAACTTCGCCTTTTTGTATTCTCGCTCAACTTTCTCACAGTCACCAAAATTGTATTTTCTGTCATACGCTTCAAGTCTGAAAAAAAAAATTAATAATTTGGATAATCAANGAGGAAATTCGGTTTCGCTAAATAATTAACATACCTTCCCACAAGTTCCCTTTTACGACCCGAAACTCGCGCATTTCGCCGGTGCAATTCACTCCTTAAATCCTTCAGACACCACGATCCGTAAACTATATGCACGTAATTTCCGATTATCCCGCAGACGACAAAAATCAAAACTCAATCTCCTGTGTCACGGAGGCGAGAAAAGTGTTGAACCTAATCGGTGAGAGTGCCACCTAGATTTTAGGGTAGATAATTGGAGTTTTATTTGCCATTATGAGTAATATTTTTAAAAAGCTAAGAAATGTAAATTTTCAAGATTTACCTTAGCAAAACTTACGTATAAAATTCAATTTTGAAATCACATCTATGAAAAAATTAATTGAAATAACTTGATTTATCATTGCAAAAATGTAAAACATATATAGGAAATAACTTCAAAAATTATCAAATTTGACATAAAATGGAAACATAATTCTTGTTGGATTTTAAATTGAAAACAATCAAACATAGACATTTTGAATAACAATCTCTACTATAGCAACTGTTATTTACAAATATAAGAGACAAGGTCATTAAATAAATTACCAAAAATATATCTGCTCATGTGAAAGCTTCTTTAAGGATGTACTCACTGTTATATAAAAGGTTACATATAGATTTCTATAATATGTTCGAAAAGCATCAGTAATGCATTATGATGAAATTTTGAGAAATATATACATGCGTTGATATGCTTTAAATATTGTTATCAAGACATGCGCCCGAGTGTCTTTGATCATTGTAAAGGCAAATTAAAATATGAATAAAAACATTAGAATAAAATATTAATAATTGTTGAAGTACATTGCTAGTTGTTGCATCTATTTCACATTTCTGTGATCCCGTGAGGATCGAAGTTAGAACAGGTCCCTAGTACCACTTTATTCAGACTTGTCGTAAGAGGCGACTAAATGGAGCGGTCCTTCGGGTGAGACCACAAAAACCGAGGTTCCGTGTCACGGCTAGTGTGGCACGATAAATATTCCCCAGCCTGAAAAGCCATAAACGCCAAATATAGGCCTAAAGGAGTAGGTCTACGAAGGGTGGAAATCTGCCCAAAAAATGGTAAAATTTAAAGTGAAATTTCAACAAATTTATTCTGCAAAAATAATAGCCCATGTATGATAGATTATCAGGGTGATACAATTTTTGGAGTTTTGCATTGGTGTATACAAAAAGGCGAAGTTAACATTGCGTCAACCGCAATCACAATCCAAAAAACACACACAAAATCGAGTGTAGGGCAACACGGACCTCCGACAAAAGCGAAGGTAGGATCAGGTGCCATGGAGGAGTAAGCATCCTCTGCTGACCGGTCACACCCGCCGTGAGCCCGTAGTCGAAATAAAGTAAACGGGATTACCCGTAGTCAAATCTAGTATGAAAATGACAGTCTAACAAAGGGTATGAAACAAATCAGTCAACATATGACATAGTGATAATTTGTAATCGCAAACAAGGTCATTATAGCAACCGATGAATTTGCAAAATGATGACTTTATGAGGGATTGGTTTAGAAAAAAATCGCCAGGATGTTCACCCCCCCCCTTAACAACAGCAAAGGTTACCACAACTGTTCCTATGCAGAACCACGATGTGTAAACAACTTTTTCTAAATGGGTCTCACATACAACTGCATCTGATCCCATCTGGTGTTTAAAAGGTGCGTGTTTCTCTGCTTAATTTTGTACTCTTTTTAAAAGAATTGATGAGATTTATCACTGTCCATTGTATCCACCTTTTCTTTTACATTCTTCTTTCCTGCTCAGAACTATTTATTTCATTTCCTGCAACTGTCTGAAATTTTCCAGGTTTGCAGCTGCTAACCTTTGTGAAACTCGGTTCTAAGACTGTAACGTTTTAAGGTTGTTGGTTTTTTTTTTTTTACTTCTTTTGTTAATATGCACTTCAGCATTTCGCATTTGTCTGAGAGAGTTCAACTAATTCTTCAACCAACTGCTTCTTGTTATGTCCACGCGGGGATGCTCCGTTTCATATTTTTTCCTTTTCTTTTATTCCTCTTTTATAGTGCTGAATTTATTCGAGCGATTTGATGATTGATTGCTTTAAAAGATCCAATTCAAACTATGTGGGCTAATAGGGGGTTATGAGGAGGGGTGCATTCAATTTTCGAAATTTTCAAAACGGCCGATAATTCAAAATGGCGGACGAAAAAGTAAAACATCAAGGTTGTATGATTTCAACCAAATTTTATTTCTGGCGTAATTTGATAACCCAAAGCTCATTTCCAGCATCATTTTTTTTGTGCCGCCATTTTTAAAATGATTGTCAAATATGGAAATGCATTAAAGCTGGCTAAAAGATCTACATTATATAAAGTGGCTAAGTAACAAAGTATCAAACGTAATCATAGTCCCCAAAACACATACAAAATCGAGTGTAGGGCAACACGGACCTTCGACAAAAGCGAAGGCAGGATCAGGTGCCATGGAGGAGTAAGCATCCTCTGCTGACCGGTCACACCCGCCGTGAGCCCTTAGTCGAAATAAAGTAAACGGGATTACCCGTAGTCAAATCTAGTAAAAAAAATTCTAAGATTTAATGCCCCAAACATCATGAATTATCATAAAATGCAAGAATTTGCTTAAAATAACCACATTTTTGTGATAAAAACGAAAAATGTTTATAGAGCACAGCCTTGGATTTAAATTTTTGTCAGTTTAAATATGATGCCAGGAAGGTTCGAATTTTTATGACATCTTTTTGGTCTGTTAATTCAAAAGATAAAATTGTATGGGAAGGACATTTTTAGGAAGATTGATTTTTATAACATCTTTTTGGTCCAAGCCTGTTAATTCAAAAGATAAAATTGTATGGGAACGACATTTTTAGGAAGATTGATTTAGTAAGTATCAATTATATTTTGCTTTTTACTCAGTATATACTAATAATTCTAAATGTGTAAAGAACGAGTGTTTATTTACAGCAAACTATAAAACTTTTTCTTATGATTTTCTGATTTAACTCTAACTATATTTTATCCTTATCCACAGAACATTTTGTACAGGCTAAAGATGAAAGTTATACACTGCTTTTAAATACTTGAAGATATACATATTTTTATTTAGGCTAAAATAATGAGATACACTCCAAATCGAAAACTATTGAAAGAACATGCAGTACCTGCTTTATTTGATGATAGCAAACGTATTACAGCAAATAAGAGAAAGTAGCTCCAAAAAATATGAGAAAAATGGAAAAGCAGGAGGTAAACACAGTCACAAATTAATTGATGAAAATGCATGCGCAGAACCTATTCAACATCTAATGAAACAGGTAATTTGATACATGATTAACACGTACAGTTTTACAACTAAGGTCATTTCATTTCCCCCATGTGCAGTTAATCTTTAGAGTCTTGACATTTACGTGGCAATTACTGCAGCAGTGTAGTGATAATCAACTGATCTGTTCTGTATACAATTTCACATTCTAAAATTCATTCCAATAAATCTAAGAAAGAGAAAACTACCAGAAAAAGAAAATTTGTTGTGTGAAAATCATGCACATTCATGACAACTCATTACTTAAGTTATGAAGTATAAAGGTTTGATTTTAATTCTATATTTTCAGCTCAATGATCACATCAATAGTGACAAAAATATCCAAGTCTCATTCCATACAGAAGATAAATCAACTTCAAGCAACATACAGATACATGTATAATTTCCATTGTCCAACATAGGTGTTAAGTGAATCAGGCTCACTATTGAACCCTTTGCAGTCGGACATGATAATCACTGCTTCTTCGGAGGCAATTGACTCTTGTACGTCATCAACAGATTGGATTGTGGGAGATATCAACAAGAGCGATAACTTTTATCTTTCAAAATGGCAGCCTCCAGCAGCTGATGTGAAGCCGTATTTAATAGCTGATTTCTACACAACTGATAACAATTAATCAGATGAAAATAACCAGTGGAATTAATTGCCACCAACTCAGTTTTTGAATTAACCAATTATCATTATTGACCTTACGTTCCCTTTAACAAAACTTACATGGCGTTTCCAAGTTGGTTCCCGGGAACATCAAGCAGGTGCTTATCAACAGCGTCAATACATTTTTGTCCATTATGCCCTGTAATTTAGAAGAAAATATAAGTATCATTTTTCTTATATATTGTAAAATTTTCTTGGGTTCGAGCCCGAAAAGCTTGTAAAAATAATGTTTTTGTCTGTAAGGCTCATTACTAACAACTGCATTTTAAACGAACTTGGTATTAACTCCACATTTGGTAATCGTACTTACACTCCTACTGCACTTTTCAAAAGACGAAATTCTTCAAAATCATGCATCAGTTTTAAACACATTTAATTCCCAGTCAATGGGACGGAAGAATATGAACTACCGTACCTATATTGGATTCCAAACTTCATAAAACCGTTACAAACAAAGAATATTGCTGGATCTAGTAAATGTTCCATCAAGCCCTGTCTTTACTCTCACGACAAATATTGACAGCTGCCAATGAGCAACTTCAGACGTATTGTGAAACCACACATGCCAAAAGTGGAGTAAAACAAATGTGGATTCTAAAAAAAAACTCTAAAGAACTTCTAGTGAATTTGAAATTCCAGAACCTTTCACATATCAACAACTTCAAAACATATGACTTTTCGACACTTTACACGACCATCCTGCATGACCAATTAAGGACAATGCTTTGTAACATTATAGACAGTTGCTTCTTTAACAAAAATGGAAAAAGGAAATATTCTTATCTAGTGATCAGCCATTCAAAAGAATTATTTTGTTAAACTCCACTCTGATTCTACACACAGTTGATATTGAAGCGGTACTGGAGTTCCTCATTGACGGTGTCTTTGTAGTTTTTGGCAGTCGGGTCTTCCAACAGTCTGTTGGAGTTCCGGTGGGCGCGGGTTGTGCTCCTTTGTTGGCTGACCTATTTTTGTATTCTTATGGGGCAGAGTTCGTTCGAAGGCTTCTACATGAAAGGAAGAGATCTCTAGCGGTGGCCTTTGGTTCGACATTCCGATATATTGATGGCGTTTTGTCTGTCAGTGGTGGTGATTTCCATTCATATGTCGATTCAATGTGTCCCAGCGAACTGGAGGTAAAGGACACGACGGAGTCTTCCATGTCTGCTTCGTGCTTGGATATTTTGTTGAACATTGACATTAACGGCAAACTGGCTACTCAGCTTTGTGACAGGCCGGGGCGGTTTCGTCGTCGGCTTCCCGTGCTTTTGTGTGGCAGTATTCCGTCGTCGCCTGCGTATGGTGTGTGTGTCTCTCGGCTTGTTCGGTGCGCAGGAGCTTGTTCTGCGTGTGATCAGTTTTTGAGTCGGGGCGGGCTGCTTGCAGACAGGTTGTTGTCGCGGGGGATTCAACAGTCGCGTTTTGGGGCGGCGTTTCGTGGATTCTGTGGTCGTTATGGCGGTTTGGTTTGTCGGTGTGGCCTGTCGTTGGGTCGGGTGCTGTCTGGTGTGTTTCGTGGCCGTTGTTGGGCTGTTGTTCGCACACGGGTTTGGCTGCGGATTGTTCCGTTTGCATGATCGGGACTGTGGGCTCACGGCAGGGGATGGTTGCACCTCCTGTGCGCCTGGTCCCGCCTCTGGTATGTCCGGGGGTCTGTGTTTGCCCAACTCTTCTTTTTGTATTCTATTTAGGACTTACGAGATTGATCACTTGTTCGTTATCTTTGCCTTTACATTAAGAGCATGCTTGGGTTTCTTATAGATAATATTTGTTAAGTCTTTGGAGACCGTGTCTTCCAACAATCTGTTGATTATCCTATGGGCACTTATTTGGCCCCCTTATTGGCAGACTTATTTTTATATTCATACAAAGCAGAATTTGTTAAAAAAACTGTTACGGTATTAAAACAAAAAACTTGCCGTGTCCTTCAATCTTACTTATAGGTATATAGACGATGTCTTATCAATTAACAATCATAATTTTCACAATTATGTCCATTTGATATATCCTGACGAACTTGAGAACTCTCACCCCCCCCTTACAAAACAGCAAAGGTTACCAAACTGTTCTATGCAGAATCCACGTGTGTAAAACAACTTTTCTAAATGGGTCTCACATACACTGCTCTTGATACCATCGTGGTGTATTACAAAGCTGCGGTTTCGTCTGCTTCTTATTTTGTACTCTTTTTAAAAGAATTTGATGAGATTTATCAGCTGTACCATGTATCCACCTTTTCTTAACATTCTTCTTTCCTGCTCAGAACTATTTATTTCGATTTTCCTGCAACTGTCTGAAATTTTCCGTTTGCAGCTGCTAACCTTTGTGAAAACTCGGTTCTAAGACTGTAACGTTTTAAGGTTCGTTTGGTTTTTTTTTTTTACTTTTTGTTAATATGAACTCAGCATTTCGCATTTGTCTGAGGAGTTCAACTGAATTCTTCAACCAACTGCTGTCTTGTATTCAACACGGCGGCATGCTCCGTTTCCATATTTTTTCCTTTTCTTTTTATTCCCTTTATGAGTGCTGAATTTTATTCGAGCATTTGATGATTGAATTGCTTTAAAGATCCAATTCAAACTATGTGGGCTAATAGGGTATGAGAGGGGTGCGATTCAATTTTCAAATTTTTCAAAACGGCCGATAATTCAAAAATGGGGGACGAAAAAGAAAAACATCAAGTTGTATATGATTTCAACCAAAGATTTTATTTCTTGGCGTAATTTGATAAACCCAAAAGCCTCATTTCCAGCACATTTTTTTTGTGCCCATTTTTTAAAATGATTGTCAAATTTGGGAAAATGCATTAAGCTGGCTAATAAGATCTACATTATATAAGTGGCTAAGTAACAAAGTATCAAACGTAATCATAGCCCCAAAACACATACAAAATACGGAGTGTAGGGCAACACGGACCTTGCGACAAAAAGCGAATGGCAGGATCAGTGCATGGAGGAGTAAGCGATCCTCTGCTGACCGGTCCACCCGCGTGAGCCCTTAGTCGAAATAAAGTAAACGGGATTACCGTAGTCAAATCTTAGTAAAAAAAACTTCTAAGGATTTTAATGCCCAAACATCATAATTATCAATAAATGAAGAATTTTGCTTAAAATAACCACATTTTTTGTGATAAAAATCGAAAAAATGTTCTATAGAGCACGCCTTGGACCAATTTAATTTTTGTCAGGTTATAAGATGATGCAGGACAGGTTCGAATTTTTATGACACTTTTGGTCCAGCCTGTTTAATTCAAAGATAAAATTGTAAGGGAAGGACATTTAGGAAGATTGATTTTTATAAATCTTTTTGGTCCAAGCCTGTTAATTCAAAAGTAAAATTGTATGGAACGACATTTTTAGGAGAGATTGATTTAGTAAGTATCAAATTAATTTTGCTTTTTACTCAGTATATACAATAATTCAAATGTTAAGAGAAGCGTATCGCATATTTAGATTTTGGTATAGTTACTCAGCGCGAAAATCATTAAGTCACAGCGAGTTTTCTTATACTGATTCTCTCCTTGGGAGTGGTTAGATCTCATAAGCATATTGGCTAAAAGATCACGAGACATACTTTTGACGGCTAATAATTATCATACCTGCTTCTTAATACTCTGGTTAAGCAGGCTCGAGTACATATTTACTTTTCTATGAGGGGTAAAATAATGAGATACCACTCAAATCGAAACTATTGAAAAGAACAATGCAGTACCTGCTTTTGATGATAGCAACGTATTAAGAAATAAGAAAAGTAGCTCCAAAAAATATTGAGGAAAAATGGAAAAGCAGGAGGTAACACAGTCACAAATTAATTGATGAAAATGCATGCGCAGAACCTATTCAAATCTAATGAAACAGGTAGTATTTGATACATGATTAACACGTACAGTTTTACAACTAAGGTCATTTATTTCCCCCATGTGCAGTTTAATCTTTAGAGGTCTTGACACTTTACGTGGCAATTACTGCAGCAGTGTAGTGATAATCAAACTGATTGTTCTGTATAACAATTTCACATTCTAAATCATTCCATAAATCTAAGAAAGAGAAAAACTAACCAGAAAAAGAACAATTTGTTGTGTGAAAACATGGCACAATTATGACAACTCATTACTTAAGTTATGAAGTATAAGTTTGATTAATTCTATATTTCAGCTCATATGATCACATCATATGATGACAAAAATATCCAGTCTCATTCCATCAACCAGAAGATAATCAACTTCAAGCAACATACAGATAACATGTATAATTTCCAAATTATTGTCCCAATCATAGGTGTTAAGGAATTCAGGCTCATATTGAAACCTCTTTGCAGTCGGGACATGAATCAGCTCTTTCATTGGAGGCAATTGACTCTTGTACGTCAATCAACAGATTTGGATTGTGGGAGATATCAACAAGAGCGATAACTTTTATCTTTCAAAATGGCAGCCTCAGCAGCTGATGTGAAGCCGTATTAATAGCTGATTTCTACACAACTGAATAAATTATCAGATGAAAATAACCAGTGAATTAATTCGCACAACTCAGTTTTTGAATTAACCAATTATCATTATTGACCTTTACGTTCCCTTAACAAAATTACATGGCGTTTCCAAGTTGGTTCCCGGGACATCAAGCAGGTGCTTATCGCAACAGCGTCAATACATTTTTGTCCATTCATGCCCCTGTAATTCGGAAAGCAAAATATAAGTATCATTTTTCTATATATTGTAAAATTTTCTGGGTTCGAGCCCGAAAAGCTTGTAAAAATAATGTTTTTGTCTGTAAGGCTCATTACTACAAACTGCATTTTAAACGAACTTGGTATTAACTCCACATTTGGTAATCGTCTTACACTCCTACTGCACTTTTCAAAAAACGAAATTCTTCAAAATCATGCATCAGTTTTAAACACATTAATATCACCAGTCAATGGGACGGAAGAATATGAGCACCGTACCTATATTGGATCCAAACCTTCATAAAACCGTTACAAAAAGATATATTGCTGGATCTAGTAAATGTTCCATCAAGCCCCTGTCTTTACTCTCACGAAAATATTTGACAGCTGCAATGAGGCAACTTCAGACGTATTGTGAAACCACACATGCCAAAGAAGTGGAGTAAAAAATGTGGATTCTAAAAAAAACTCTAAAAAGACTTCTAGTGAATATTGAAATTCCAGAACTTTCACATATCAAAACTTTAAAACATATGACTTTCGACACCTTTACACGACCATCCTGCATGAACCAATTAAGGACAATGCTTTGTAAATTATAGACAGTTGCTTCTTTAAAAAATGGAGAAAAGGAATATTCTTATCTAGTGATCAGCCATTCAAAAGAATTATTTTGTTAAACTCCACTCTGATTCTACACACAGTTGATATTGAAGCGGTACTGGAGTTTCCTCATTGACGGTGTCTTTGTAGTTTTGGCAGTCGGGTCTTCCAACGTCTGTTGGAGTTCCGGTGGGCGCGGGTTGTGCTCCTTTGTTGGCTGACCTATTTTTGTATTCTTATGGGGCAGAGTTCGTTCGAAGGCTTCTCATGAAAGGAAGAGATCTTAGCGGTGGCCTTTGGTTTCGACATTCCGATATATTGATGCGTTTTGTCTGTCAGTGGTGGTGATTTCCATTCAATGCGATTCATGTGTCCAGCGAACTGGAGGTAAAGGGACACGACCGGAGTCTTCCATGTCTGCTTCGTGCTTGGATATTTTGTTGAAACATTGACATTAACGGCAAACTGGCTAGCTCAGCTTTGTGACAGGCCGGGGCGGTTTCGTCGTCGGCTCCCGTGCTTTTTGTGGCAGTATTCCGTCGTCGCCTGCGTATGGTGTGTGTGGTCCTCTCGGCTTGTTCGGTGCGCAGGAGCTTGTTCTGCGTGTGATCAGTTTTTTGAGTCGGGGCGGGCTGCTTGCAGACAGGTTGTTGTCGCGGGGGATTCAACAGTCGCGTTTGTGGGGCGGCGTTCGTGGATTTTGTGGTCGTTATGGCGGTTTGGTTTTGTCGGTGGGGCCTGTCGTTGGGTCGGGTGCTGTCTGGTGTGTTTCGTGGCCGTTGTTGGGCTGTTTGTTCGCACACTGGTTTGGCTGCGGATTTGTTCCGTTTGCATGATCGGGACTGTGGGTCCGGCAGGGGAATGGTTGCAGCCTCTGTGGCGCCCTGGTCCGCTCTCTGGTATGTCCGGGGGTCTGTGTTTGCCCAACTCTTTTTTGTATTCTATTTAGGACTTCGAGATTGATCACGTTGTTTCGTTATCTTTGGCCTTTAACATTAAGAGCATGCTTTGGGTTTCTTATAGATAATATTTATTAAGTCTTTGGAGACCATGTCTTCCAACAATCTGTTGATAATCCTATGGGCCACTTATTGTGCCCCTTTATTGGCAGACTTATTTTTATATTCATACAAGCAGAATTTGTTAAAAAACTGTTACGGTATTAAAACAAAAAACTTGCCGTGTCCTTCAATCTACTTATAGGTATATAGACGATGTCTTATCAATTAACAATCATAATTTTCACAATTATGTCCTTGTATATCCTGACGGAACTTGAGAACTAAACGACACCACAGATCTGACAGATGTGCTTCATATTTGGATATTTTTACTTATATGACCTAATGGCAGACTGACAACTACATTATATGATAAAACGTGATGACTTTGACTTTGGAATTGTTAACTTTCCTTTTTTCATGTAATAATGTCCACTATCGCCTGCTTATGGTGTGTATGTTCCCAGTTGATTTGATACGCAAGGGCATGCCAATGTGTTATGGTGGATTTTTAAAAGCGAGACCAACTACTACCCAAAAAGTTTAAGTTGCAGGGTTAAACAAATCTCGTTTAAAGCCATCATTTCGCAATTCTACGATCGCTATAATGACCTTGGTTTGCGATTACACATATCACTAAGTCATAATGTTGACTGATTTGTTTCATACCCTTTGTTAGACTGTCATTTTCATACTAGATTTGACGACGAGTAAGCCCCGTTTACTTTGTTTCGATTACAGGCTCACGGCGGGTGTGTGACCGGTCAGCACAGGATGCTTACTCCTCCATGGCACCTGGTCCTGCCTTCGCTTTTGTCGAAGGTCCGTGTTGCCCTACACTCGATTTTTGTATGTGTTTTTTGGAATATGATTACAGTTTTGATACTTTGTTAACT
>CAJDSM010016566.1:0-12510 GCA_903981925.1 Ostrea lurida | reverse complement strand
GAACTAAACGACACCACAGAATCTGACAGATTGTGCTTATATTTGAGTATTTTACTTAATATGACCTAATGGCAGACTGACAATACATTATATGATACGTGATGACTTTGACTTTGGAATTGTTACTTTCTTTTTCATGTAATAATGTACCACTATCGCTGCTTATGGTGTGTATGTGTCCAGTTGATTTGATACGCAAGGGCATGCCATGTGTATGGTGATTTTTAAAAGCGAGACCAACTACTAACCAAAAAGTTGAAGTTGGCAGGGTTATATACGAATCTCGTTTAAAGCCATCATTTCGCAAATTCAACGATCGCTATAATGACTTGTTTAGCGATTAACATATCCCTAAGAGGTCATGATGTTTGATTTTGTTACTTCGCCATTTTATATGCAAAGGTAAAGATAACAAACAGCGATCAATTTCGTAAGTTCCAAATATAATACAAAAACAAGAGTTGGGCAAACACGGACCCCTGGACACACCAGAGGTGGGATAAGATGCCTAGGAGGATATGACCTGAAAACGGAGTTCGCAGCATAATTACACTGCCACGGCCCTGAGCGCTAAACATAGGTCTAAAGTGGTAGTTCACCTACAACTGGTGACGTCTCAATATGAGTGAACATTTTTGACGGGACGTAAATCAAACAAATAGTCAATCAATAATTTCCTTCGAATTCCAGCCTTTATAGTAGTAGTAATAGTGCAGTAGTAGTAATAGTAGTAGTAGTAGTAATAGTGCAATTGATATAGAAAAGTAACGCTTGAATTTAATTGCCCATTTTAAGATTTTCTTATGAAGTACATTTTTATCCCCCCCCCCTCCTCTCAAGCGAAAAAAGAGGGCATATTGTTTGCAACTGTCAGTCAGTCTGTCGGTAGGTCAGTCGGATTGTAGACCATTTGTTGTCCGCTTAATATATGTTGATTATTTTACTTGATAACAATCAAACTTGATACAGGGGTCGCCTATAGAAAGTAGATGATTTCCATTGATTTTCAGGTTGCAACATCAAGGTCAAAGCACTGGTCTAAACCGCATGTGTTGGTGTTGTTCACTCAGTATCTTTTGACCCGTTTGCTTGATAACAGTCAAACTTGGCACAGGGGTTGCTCTTAGAGTGTAAATGATCCCTATCGATTTTAAGATCAAAGGTCAAACAACTGGTCGTAACCCTATGTGTTGTGTTGTCCGCCTAATATCATTTGACCTTATTTTTGAAAACAACCAATTTTGGCACAAGGATTGGCCTTAGATAGTATATGATCCTTATTGATTTTCAGGCCTAATGGTCAAGGTCAAACTGCTGGTCTTAACCCCATGTGTTGTCCGCTCAATATATTTTGACTCGTTTGCTTGATACCAACAAAACTTCTGACAGGGGTTGTACTTAAAAAGTAGATGACGCCTATATATTTTCAGGTCACATGATCAAAGGTCAAGGTAAAACTGCTGGTGTAAACTCCATATGTTGTCCACTCAATATCTTTTGGTTATTTCGCTTTATAACAACCAAACGTTTTACTGGTGTTGCCCTTGTAGGGTAAATAATCGCTATTGTATTTCAGGTCACATTGCTCATGTCAAGGTCAAACTAATTTCTAACGTAAAACTGCTAGAGATTTGTGGGATCTGCAAGTTTTTTTGATCAAACTCTTTGCTAGATTGACCTCTAATCATGATGAAATGGTCTTTTACCCTTATTTGATTAATGATTAGTTTTGCCTTGTACAAAGAATACCTTGAACAGGGATAGCTATTGTGGATTTTGCACCGGGGATGTATGCTTCTACAACATTTCTTCTTGGTTTAGTCATTATATATGCTATTTTTAAAAGTCATATTAATTCAATTTTTGTAAGATAATCACAATCAAGACTCCCCCCGTTTCTTGCCTGTACAGGTATGTCTGTTGATACGAATTTTCGACACTTTCTTTACTGCGACTTGATTTATATTAGAAGGCTCTGCATATTTGTATAATAATTATATGCACAGAAGTTTAACTAGGATGATGAGCATATACTTTAAAATTGGGATGAATAAAAATGCATGTACATGTATAGTTTTCTATATACTTACGAAAATATTGACAAATGTGTCAGAAGAAAAACTTCAGACCATTCCTCACGATGAATTAAAGACTAGACTTTTTGTCTGTAGCCAGTTGCTTCGTCATCTAAAATGGAAAAAAGGAAATTCTGTAAACGTATTATATTTTACGGTGGATTTATTTTAGCGATTTTCGCGGAAGACTACTTCCGCTAAATCAAGTTCACTACCAAAATGACGTGCATTATGACGAACAAAAAGTGGAATAAACATCTTCTAAATTACGCCTGCGTCAACTTTTAGAAAATCAAATTTCCGCTAAATATCATACGCGTTAAACATAATACATTACAGTATTCATTTCTAGAGATTGGTCATTCAAAAAATGCTATGTTAAATTTCACGCCGTTTCTACAGTCAAGAACTCTGAAGTTAAAATAATGCTGTAGTCCCTCACTGGCAATATTGTCAGTCTTTTGTGATAAGGTCTTCCAACAGCCTGTTGGAATTCCCATGGGCACGAATTGTGTTCATTTGTCAGTTGACCTGATTTTATATCCTTACGAAGCAGAAGCTTCTAAAGGTAAATAAAAATATCTAGCTGTGGCTTTTGACTCGATAATAATAACTTTAAATCATATGTCGATTCGATAAATTCCAGTGAACTCGAAATGAGACTTCATAGAGTATTCGACATCTGCTTCTTTGATTGATTGATTATTTATTGTATTACGTCCCACTCTAGAATATTTCACCGAAAATGAACATTAACAAATGAAATCAGAATTAGTGAACCGTATACTAAAATATTGATGACCCGTCCCAAATACCGCCTTGAATCACCCACACGATGATATAAGCAAAGGGAACCCATTATAATGTTGAATGCAGTCTGATATGTTTCATACCTTTATTTTATCTGTACACTGATTTTGACTTCAAATTAGTACTACGTTTACCTGATCAATATACACGTATACGTTGACGGTGTGCATGGCCGGTCAACAGGGGATGCGCGCTCCTCATACATACCTTTTCACGCCTTTCACGTTTCCAGAGTTCCGTATTTACCCTGCTCTTATTATGTACATGTATTGTATCATTTCGGAAATTGCTAGAACCCCTGATACATTGCTGTTTTAAAAATTAAATATTCAAGGAAAATAAACTAAATAGTACAGAAATTATCGGATGTTCCTATCACATTATTAGCCACCCAGTTCTTAATGTTAATACCACTATCACCTGCTTATGGTGTGTACATGTACATATCCCAGTTGATTCGATACGCACGAGCATGCATATGCATAGCGTATGAATACTTTTTAAAGCGAGGCCAACTACTACCGTAACAACAAGTTGATGTTGCAGGGTTATAACGAATCTCGTTTAAAGTCATCATTTTGCAAATTCTACGGTCGCTATAATGACTTTGTTTGCGATTATAAATTATCACTAAGTCATATGTTGACTGATTTGTTTCATATCTCTTGCTAGAATGTCATTTCCTACTAGATTTGACGACCGGTAATCCAGTTTACTTTATTTCGACTAAGGGCTCACGGCGAGTGTGACCGGTCAGCAGAGGATGCTTACTTCTCCATGGCACCTGATCCTGCCTTCGCTTTTGTCGGAGGTCCGTGTTGCCCTACATTCGATTTTGTATGTGTTTTGGGGACTATGATTACTCAACTTTGTATATGTATTTTTGGATTATGATTTCGTTTAACACCATGTTAACTTCACCATTTTATATCTAAACTTCTCTTTGTATGTCAATTGATGTGCAGTAGAAATCAGTTTTAGAATAAACATTACTAATTTATTTACCTGCAAGCAAGTTTTGGTGGTGTGTTTAATTAATTACTTTTATGTTTTATTAGACACTACGACAATTACGCCGTTTAAAATCTTAAGGGTCGTTTGAAATACATGAAATGTTTGGTAACTTTTGATAGAAGTCATTGTAAAGTGGTGGCTGTTCTTTTGATTAAAGGTGTTCTTTTTGATAATTTACACCCTTTATTTATTGCGTGACACTGAGTGCGGAACAAAGAAATTCAAAACTAACCAACAGATATTTTGGTCAGTATAATCATTAAGACATGGTAGCTATACAGTTAATTCTCGAATTATTGTCACTAGATTTATTGCTCATTTCACTATTATATTGCTAGGAGGTTTTTTTTCAGGAAAGTTTTTCACCAAAATAAATCTTACTTTTTTATGCCAAATTCGTACACCTCCTTTCGCCTCTCCTTTTAAAAAACAAATGTTTATATTGGTGTGTCGAATGTCATCGTCGGTGACCCACGGGTGCTTCTTTTCGATGATTTATTTTCTCAAGTTTGAGAGAGCGTGGCGTATGTGGACTCATATCTTTGGTTTGCTACGATGGTCGATATTGATTAAAGAAACAGTACGGATATGCTAGATTGTGCAAAATATGCTTGCTTTTTTTTAAAGGTCATAGGAGACAAAATAGTTTGGATGAAAATGTGTTCTTCTTTACCCATATGATATATGTAAATGAGTTATTCAGAAAAAAATCGCAATATGACAGATGCTACAGATCGTCAAATGTTGCTGTGAACTGAAGTATCAATAAAGTAAGATGACTTATCTCCCTTGCTTGATGACGTCAAAAGAGACCAGCTTGACGTAAAAGTGTATTTAATCATACTATCAAAATAGCTCATTGTGCTTGCTTTCAAAAAGGTCAAGAGGGTGTTTCAATGTACTTGTGTCCAGGGATCCGAACTTTCAGAAAGATTTGGGTGCGAAATTTACATAAGAAATGAATCTTATATTTTTTCGGGTGATGCAGATATCATTTAATTTATTTCATGTGATGACCTAACGCGGATTCTCATTGGTTAAAACACCTTTTAAGAATTGAGGTGATTTCGATCACGTACCTGAAAACAAGTAAAGTCTAATAGACATTGTTTTGTTGTTGTAATATAAAATTAAATGATAAGAAATAAATCTTATATTTTTACGGGTGATATGCAGGTTATCACCGAGATTTTAGACGGTAAAACTTTTCATCAATGCGCGCATTGATGAGTTTTACCGTCTAAAATTCGTGATACCTGCATCACCCGAAAAAATATAAGATTCATTTCTTATATCACGAATTTAGATGGTAAACTCATCAATGCGCGCATATCTACCCGAAAAAATATAAGATTTATTTCTTATCATTTAATTTTATATTACAACAACAAAAACAATGTCCATTAGACTTTACTTGTTGTTCAGGTGCGTGATCGAAAAATCACCTCAATTCTTTAAAAGGTATTTTAAACAATGAGAATCGTGAGGTCGTGCGTTCGAGTCCCGTGCTCGCACCCGCTGCGTCAAACCCAAGACGTTAAAATAGGTAGTGATTGCTCCTCGCCAAGATCTCAGCATTTCGATGTGAGAATCACGGTCCTTTTCAGCGACGTTAAGGTTGATTGATTGATTGATTGATTATTTACTGTTTTACGCCCACTCGAGAATGTTCACTCATATGGAGACGTCACCATTGCGGTGAAGGGCTACAAAATTTAGGCCTATGCTCGGCACTCGGGGCCTTTGAGCAGGGAGGATCTTTATCGTGCCACACCTTCTGTGACACGGGACCTCGGTTTTTCTGGCTTCATCCGAATGACCGCCCATTCAGTCGCCTCTTACGACACGCAAGGGGATGCTGAGGACCTATTCTAAACCGGATCCCCACGGGTTGCGATGTTAAGGAAACAGAGGAAATTGACAAAGCTGTATATAAAAGTACCTAAATCCACAGGCCAGATGACGTCACAATGAAAAATGACGTCATAACATACAGTTTGTATAGTTGTTATGTGGGGGAAATGAAATATTATTATGTACCATTTTTAAATGCATAGCATAAGGGCTTGCGGTCAGCATTTTGAAGAAAATTTGGCATACATTCTTATCAAACCCTTGATTGCTTAAAAAGTGGTAGGATGGGTTTTGTACTAGAATAAATTCTGAATTAATCGGTGGTAAAAAGAGTGCAATTCAGTTAAAGTTTCTATACATATTATATGTAAGTATATCCTCAAGAATACAGACATTTTTGGGTTCTCCTACAGAAAAATGTGTAAAGTAGGACTTGTTTTCAAAAGTTGCATTGAATACTATTGATTAATAAATTCTTGCCCTTGTCTACTGCACTTTTAGTGTATCATAAACTCATGCCTATATTTAGCTGGTCACACTACTCAATGCACCTGATGATTCAATTTACGTGACCATGCGATTGCTTGCCTCGCATGTTGAGCCATTACTACAATAGAAGTATCAGTTGTGTTTTAATTTTGCAATTCGATTTTCCAGCAGAGTAACACCTATTCCAATAAAAACTATTCTGAAATTTGACAAATTATAAGCAGAATCAACGGAGATATTAGCGAAAAACTCTAAACCACACCTGAACGGTTTTTGAAAAAGTCGGTTCTAGCGCCAAATCCATGTGACGTCACGTCGTATATATCGCCATCTTGGATAGAGAGAAAGCGTGTAGATCAGCTGATAATTTTCGCGATATTTATATCATTTGTCGGCATTATCATGTTATTCGTCCCACAATAAAAATGTAAAGTTATTTTTCCTTTCCTTTTGGTGCATTTACATGCCATGGGCGTAGGAGCCGGGGGGCATGGGGGGCACATGCCCCCCCCCCACTTTCAAAGTGGGGTGTGGGGCAAAAGTATGTCCCCCCCCCACTTTTTCTCTAGTGACTTTTTTTTCTGCATTAATTTTGAAGTGTGCCCCCCCCACACTTTCTGTGATTTTTTAAGTTTGCCCCCCCCCCCCTTTCAAATCAGTCCTACGCCTCTGATGCTATAGGTATTTTTAATTAGTCGTGATCGTTGAAAGTTTTCAGTCGTAGTATTCGTGATCGGCATTGTAAATACCGTAATTATTATTGATTTGATCAATGTTGAATGTACTTCTTTGGACGCGTGGAAAAGTTACACCCATTACTTAACATTCCCCATAGCCATTGAGAATTTTTCCAGCCTTGTGAACATAACATACAAGGCAGTGGCTTAAGCCTGGTGATAATTAGTTTTCTACATATTTTAATCATTATAATATTTTATATTTACGTATTTTTCTCGGACTGAAACCATACTGCCTATGAGAATCGATGAACAGATGAAATTTCTGTTGTAGACTATACTTTTATTTATTTACTGTAGGTACAGACATGTATAATATAAATTTCAGGGTTGCAAATAACCACTCATATATATATAATGAGTAAGTTTATTTGTGGGCGACCAAATTGTGAAAATCCTCTCACCCACATGGCGAGTAAAACTTAGGTTTTAAAAATCCGCTCGTTGTTTGACGTTGCATAACGTTTGTTTGTTTCCGAATGTAATTCACATTTTTATTTTCAGAAAAAGTGGTGCGTATTGAAATTGTATGTACAGAATTTTGAAATGTTTTCTCTCGAGTGAAGCTCAACTTAGTATTTTAACATGTAGCATACATGTACGTATAGCCCTATAACGAACGTCAATCTCCAGGGAAATTACTGCAGGAACGTAAAATTGTTGCAAATGTGATACTTAAAATGTATATATAAAAACTTATCATGTAACAGCCAGTTAAAATTAATCAGATCGAATATTTATATTGTATACCGTGAATGTGAATATAAACGAAATCGGGTGAGAAAATGCAGTTTAGTGAAAGGTTTATGAAAATGCCACCAACAAATCAATATATTGAAAGTTTTATGAATTATGATGAATGAAATTTTGGAATAATATTTCTTTTGCCACCTAATAATTATATAACTGTCGCGATAGATACTAGAAGGTTGCAAGTACATGCGCACGTATTTTAACCGTGCACTTGTCACTTAGTTTTGCCATATATTTTAAAATCCCTCATGATCTTTCCATGCAGGGAGGTAGAGGAACACTTTCTGCCTGCTGCATGATTTCCATGGGTCTCAGCATATGTGTGGTTACTTTTAACGTTTGTTTTGCAGTAAGCATAACGCGTATTTTACCATCTAAATAGAGCGAAATTTCGCTTTTTATTGGGGTCTGTTTTGGAAGTCATATGCACATATTGAAAATATCCCAAAGGAAAAAATGCTACCTTATTCCAGCTATCAGTATATAGAAAGTGCCCCCCCCCCCCTCCGGCGGGGTTTAAGTTGATTTATACAGGTTTAGAAAGTTCAAACACATATAACAAACTATGTATCAATGATTTGTAACAAATTAAACCTTCTATATACATTGCCAACGATGCAATACAAAAAATGCAGGTGCAAACAGGTATATGAAAAAATATGTTTTTAACTTCAGAAATCAAATAAATTAAAATAAATAAGTATAAACATATTTTAAATTATAGTTGCACTGTATTTATAAATGGTGTTCATCGGAAATTTTATGATTTTATATTCAATAGTAGATGCACAGGTAAAGGTTTTGCAAACCTCACACTATGGCAATTGAGCCAAACACAGGTAAAACACACGATTCCTGAACAGGAAACATTGCATAATCAATTGTGTACATGTCCCCATATCAACATTTTGAAGCACCCCTCATTTCCTTAATGCCATCTTTTGATGAACCCAATCATATAGATTGTGTGCTATACACATCCACAAGTTTATTTCATAAATTGGTAGCTCAGTTCACAGCTATATATCAGGATAGGAGAAATAATTCTTATCGCAATTCATTCGTTTTGTGCACACACATAAACGACTGAAGATTTCAAATTCTTTATTTGATAGCTAAGATTATAATGACCGTTTTCAACCGATCTTGTTGACAGTAGGGCTGTTTTGAGGCGCGAGATATTCGTCTATATCAGCCTCGGGTTAAAAGATGATACGGTTGTAGGCCTAATTCGATATTAAAATTGTTAATACGTTTGAATCGGATGAAACAAGGCTTGCATCACTGACTATAAACTGCTGTTTTTAAAGGCTGTGACTGCCCTATGTAATCTATACTAGCCACCATACTTGTTGCCGATGTGACGTCAGAGCCTCGTTTTCGGTCGTTTCTATTTTTGCTTGATTGGATTTTGAAAGCAGGTAAAAATAGCCATATTACGGGATCGATAACTCTGTTATTTCTGCGCCGATTTTGATGCGTCTTTTTTTAACGTTTAACTCGGTGAAGGAATTCCTTTGCAATCACAATAAAATACGATTTCATTGCGTAGACCCTTTAACGTCGCTGAGTTTCGGATATGACCCTAAAAACCTAGGTCTCATGTCGCAGAATGTGTGGCACACAAATGAACCCTCACTGCTAAAAGCCATGAGTGCTAAGCATAGGTCAAAGTTTGCAGCTCTTCAAAGGCAATGGTGACATATCAGTATTAGTGAAATATTTTCAAAGGAACGAAAAACAAACAAATAATCAATCAATCAAATATATTGAATTGCGTGAGATACTCAGAATGATGAGATACTTGAGAAGTAATTATGTTTTTTCACAAGACGCTATCATGTTAACGCTGTTGTAAAAAACAAAATCAACCAAAAAACAAAAAAACAAAAAAAAAACAAAAAAAACCAAAACCCGAAATCGTCCAAAGTGCTTTTCGTACAGATGCAACCACCTCTATCCTACATTCACAGAACAGTTCTAATGACAGCTCTAAGTTAGAACAGTTCTGCTGACTGCTCTAGAACTGCTCTAGATCTGTTCTACGACTGCCCTAATTAAATTTAGAACAGCTCTGCTGACAGTTCTATGACTGTTATATGGCCGCTTTACGTTTGTTCAAAGTTAACGTTGAACAGTTCTATGACTGCTTTATGACCGCTTTACGTCTGTTGTAAGTTAACCTAGAACAGTTCTCATAACTGTGGCCTACGACTGGTGGGATGTGACGTTAGAATTGGTCGCATCTGTATAATGCATTTTGTTGTAAAACAATTTTTTCAACCTTTGGTATCATGAATTTATTTTTATATGATCAATAAATGAACAGCAAATAAATATCGAAAGTGTATGATCAAACTCTCCATCGATATGCTTTTCGTTATATTTATCGCCAAATTCGGTATCCCGTCAGATTTTCCAATCATAGAAGACGGCGGTTTAACAAGAGTCATCTCACTTGAATGAAATAAATTTATACATTGTACATTATCGAGAAGAAATATTTTGCCTCGCCTAATTGATATATGAGCTATCTCAGTTTGACGATTTCAATTTCTTCGATACGCAAGAGGTTGCTCTGCATATGATCAGTATTTTAATCGAGGCAGGTTACTAACAAAGACATTATTGCTGGGGTTTCAATAGCCGTGTCTAATTTCAGCATTTGGCAAAGTCTATGCTCGTTAGAACGATCTAGTTTGCCATTACAATCTGCTACTGGGTCAAATACTGTTGGACACGTTTCATAGCAATTGTTAAACTGTTGTTTATACAATGATTCTCTGTTTACCTGATGAAGACAGTGGGCTTACGGCAATTGTGACCTATCGACAGGGGATACCTACTCCTCTTAGGCATCTGATCCCACCTCTGGTATATCCAGGGGTCTGCATTTGTCCAACTCTTGTTTTGTATTCTATTTAGGACTCACGATATTGATCACTTGTTCGTTATCTTCGCCTTTTCATATTTGTATGTTACATTTACTTTGATATAGATGAATACAGGATCATTATTA
This sequence comes from Ostrea lurida, assembly GCA_903981925.1. Lineage (NCBI taxonomy): Eukaryota > Metazoa > Mollusca > Bivalvia > Ostreida > Ostreidae > Ostrea > Ostrea lurida. The sequence continues at coordinate 1,759 of CAJDSM010016566.1, read as the reverse complement.
TCTTCCAGAATATCTCATCGGATATTTCTATACTGATGTAGAGACATTGACAGTTTTGTTTGAGCTATGCATGACGCTTACGACCGCACCAGGGGAGGGTGCTAAGCAAAGAAACATCTATATCCAAACATCATGGGTGTTACGATGCGTTGGGCATTAGAATTCAACCCGGGACTTTTGAGACAGCAAAAACCGAGGTTCCATGTCAAAGCAGGTGCTTAAAGGCCATAAGTGCCGAGCATCAGCCTAAATTTTGCAGGCCTTCACCGGCAATGATGACGTCTTTATATGAGTGAAATACGTAAAACAATACACAACCAACCAAAATCTTTCCGATTTGGGATGAAGTATACATCCATTATTTTTGTCATGTAAGCATGGCAATTTAAAGCAGAATAAGAACGTAATCTGTATTACGCTTTTACACGTCATTGATTTTATAAGAAAATTATGTGTAATTTGTAATTGTTTTCCAGGATTTACATCTTATTGCAAGTTAGATTGATTTATTGTATATCGCTTAACTCCCGCTCGAGAATATTTCACTCATATGGAGATGTCACCAATGCTAATGAAGGGCTGAACAATTTAGGCCTATGCTTATCATTTGGGCCTATGAGCAGGGGTGCCACACCTGCTTTGACACAAGGCGTCGGTTTTTGCGATCTCTTCTGAAGGACCGCTTCATCTAGTCGCCTCTTACGACAAGCGAGGGTCACTTTTGACCTATTCTAACCCGGATCCCCACGTGAACCCTAGGTAGAAAACTTCATAATGCCTTGTGGCCTCAAATCAATTACAGATGGTTGCAAGTCTGAGACTGGCCTTTGCTAGTGGACAGCAGAGGATAAACTATACAACGACCGGTTTGACAGAACCAATACATTTTGCGGCATTGGCGGGAATTTGAAAAACTATTACAGCATTGAGAGCTTATACTCGGAAGCTTCATTTAAAATAAGGACAATTGATAATGAGACAACACCGTTCTTTGGTATTCTAAAAGGTATGTACTACAAAGTAAACTTTAACTCTTGAAATTACTATTGGAACAATATAAATCATATACGGTACCAATTTTTATGCACCAGATGCGCATTTCGACAAATTATGTCTCTTCAGTGATGCTCAAACCGAAATGTTGGAAATCCGAAACATGAAAGTAAAACTTTATAAAAGTGATCAATGTAGTGCCAAAAGATTGGGGCCAAAAACGTCGAAGGATCAGAGCTATGCCTGAGGGAGATAATCCTTAATTTTGATATGAATTTCTAAGTTTACCACTGCAATTGAATACATATCGGTATTTCAAGCTAGTAACATAGTACATAGCAACTGGGCTGTAGAGACCCTCGGGGACTAACAGTTCACCAGCAGAGGCCTCGACCCAGGGGTCATAATATAAATCATATACGGTACCAATTTTTATGCACCAGATGCGCATTTCGACAAATTATGTCTCTTCAGTGATGCTCAAACCGAAATGTTGGAAATCCGAAACATGAAAGTAAAACTTTATAAAAGTGATCAATGTAGTGCCAAAAGATTGGGGCCAAACTGTTTCTGATAATCAAAACGTTCTTTATTCGGATGACCTCTGTTATTATCCTAATCCACTGTTATTTACATCTACTTGTATGGATATCTGCCTTTGATAGCTGCTTTTTCTTTTGACATCTTTTATTCTCATAATTTAAGTAATGTATATCGATATGTCAATGCTGCGTACTTTTTTTTTTTTTTAATAATTTTATTAGTT
>CAJDSM010016565.1:0-29505 GCA_903981925.1 Ostrea lurida | reverse complement strand
TTCCGGGGAATGTGATATTCACCTCGGCCGTGGCTCGGTGAATATTCACATTCCCCGGGTTGATAAATCAAAGAGGTCAACCTCTCAGAATTCAATAATTGTATATTATTAAAATACTTCCAAAATCCAAGAATTGATTGGATGAAACTACAGGCGTTGAATGTATATAAAACTCAAAAAGTACATTATAAATAGAACCTCGGAGGTAAACAATGACTGACAAATCCGCGTGGAACTAATAATAAATTGACCAAATTCGGCGTGGGAGCTTTAAAAAAATAGGAACGCATACCAGGCGTGACCTAAAAATAGGAAGTAGGAAAAACCAAGCGCTGAAACGACGTTTAAAATATGGCGAACAAGAAAACGTCGGCGATTTGCGACGAAAATGATGATGAATTAGGGAAGATTAGGAAAAAAATTATGCGAAAAAGATTTACTAGGTGAAGCAACGGAAAACCGCCATTAGAACGTTCAGAACTTCTTTGAAAGAAAAACCCTGAATGAACCTTTCAGGAGCTAACGAACGAATTGATTCGGAGGCCAGACAAATTAATAACGGAGAGCTGTAACCAAAAAAAAATACTTTGATATCTCTGAGATATGGACTAACAGATTCTGACAGCAGGCACCGATATCATTCGCGAAATTTTTCTGTTTGGTTAAATAAAAATTTTTTTGATATTTTCTACTGAACGCACTTTTGTATTAGCTTGCATTAAGGAATTTTGGAATAAATTTTAATAACAACATTTATTGAATATGAAAATAGGTTACCTCTTGCATTTATCAACCCGGGGAATGTGATATTCACCTCGCCGTGGCTCGGCTGAATATCACATGTCCCGGTTGAAAATCAAGAGGGTCAACCTCATCAGAATTCAATAATTTGTATAATTGCCACAATACAAAAAGAAAATTAAAGCAAATAAGGGAAGCTTGCGCAGAAGGCCAATTTTAGAAGTCATGGCTTATGTCGAATAAGGAAGTGTGTACAGACTGTAATTTGTGACAAGTTGTCTTTAGCAAGGATCTTTAACTGTTTATTGGGACAATGACTTAAAATTTTATTATATTTGTAGTTCAAAGTAAAAGTATTCGGTGAAATTGTATCTGTAAACACATAGCACTAACAGCTTGCTTTTATCAAATTTAATCTAATTAATATATATGTTTGTACATGTCAGAGGCCTGTAAAAAGATATAAATATTAGAAGTGTTTCTATCAAGCAGCCCAAAACGCAGAATAAATGTGTATTTTATTTGAATCGGTAAAGACCCCCCTCCCCCCCAAAAAAAAACAATAACGGTCCGCGGTTTCTTTTCGATCACTGGATTATGGGCGGAGCTTATCATTGTTATTACCTGGAATTTCTACCTGACCTAGGATCTTGCTGTATATAACATGGGATGTATCAGGCTCTCTGTAGGGTTTCTTGGCCATAAAGTTTTGTATAATGGCGGTATCCCTAACAAAGCTGATAAAAAAATTACAATCCCTTCCAATTCAAACTAGTATTGCTTGTCAATATGAATTATTATTCAATAAGTTATGGATAGGAATAAATCGCAAATTATTATTATAAACGCATTTCATTCTGTTGTTTGTAACTTAATTATTAAATACGTGTAGATAGTATATATTTATATAGAGAGAGAGAGAGGGGGGGGGGGTGCTGTATTATATTATTGGGGATATATTTTGGATTATTAATAGCAGTTTGTGAACACTGTCACTGTTTATCAAAACTTGGGAGTATTTGGGCTTCTCAAATCTAAGGAACACGGAGTAGGCTGTAAATTGTTCTTATCAAAACACCTATCAAGGTACTGAGGGACCATGGTCTCTGCAAATGTCAATCCACCCGTATATTATATTAAAAGTTTCATTGACAGGCGATCTGACACAGGTAAAATTTAATATATATCCCAAATAAATCTCAAAAACATGATTATATATATATGTGTTGTCTGTATTTTTTAATAAATATAAAAAAAAAAAAGCATTTAAAAACTCTCTAAGTAAGTAGGAAAGTACATGAAATAGTTTACCACAGATTATAATATTTTGATACATAATTATATTATAATAAATCAAAAAAACTAATGATGGTATAAGATAGCAGGGCATAGATAACCAAATATTCCTCAAAAATTATAATTGACAATTTTCATGTGTGTACATCTTTCAGTTGTCAGGTGTAACTTTAAATGTCAGATAGGGAGGTAGACGCTTGGCATATCTAAACTATATAATTTATTTGTAAATCAATCACTTGTGTGGAGATCTGTTGGGAGAAAAGTACAATTTAGCATTAATTTCTGAATTAGGCAGATACCCCATTTTCTGTGTCCCATACTGTCCACATCAGTATCCTCTTTGTACTTTATATTGGCATAGATGGAGAATAGCTCAAGGAATCACGTGTTACATGAGTTGCTTATAGCAGGAAATATGCAATCTTGAATTCAAATCATACCTAATTGCTCTGGCGTACATAAAGAAAAACATAACGAAAAAAAAAAAAACTACAAAGATATACGAGAGAAAAATGGTCATTTTGATATCAACGAATTCTACTCAAACGTATTCACTCTTTTAAAAAAAACAAATTAAGAATCATATAGAGAAAATCAAGTTTTTACTTTTATGTCAAAGCAAGCGAGAGTGTCTCTAAAATCAGGAAAAACTATCTACTTATTTTATGATACGTCTAATACAATTTAGCTATCGGGAAAAGTACAGTACTTGCTAAAGATCTCTAGAATAAGAAGGAATCGGTTATTGTAGATTCAGAATAAGTTGCTCATATGACCTAAGAATGCGAAGAGAGTAGGATAGTACTGGTCAGAAGATTCCTGTTGAGAAGAAAAGAACAGAATATTAAATTTTGTATATTATAAATGTATAAAGATGATAATTCATCGTTATCTTGAGTTAGTGTCCATTACATATGTAAGAGAGGAAATATGTTTTTTTATGATTTATCAAAGCCTGCAAGAACTATTGTATCTTTATCAAACAAGATAATTTCCCTATGGTTGATAATGATAAAATGAAGACAAAGCTGCAGCCAACAAAACTATTGTGAACATTCAGAAAAAAAAATTGATTTTGTGAAATAATTGACTAATGTATCTAGTCTGTATCTTATGTTTATTATATTATGTATCAAAATATTGATATTTACATTCATCTCCTATGGTTACATCCATGTTATAATTCCTTACATATGGCTGCGATCCAACATACATGAGCATGTAGTGCTTGTGATTTTCTATATATTGCAACTTTTTTGGACATTTCTTTCTTTATGAACTGTTACTTCTGATTATGCCCTCTGGGGCCGATAAATTGAAAAACTTATTTATTGTATACGGTACATGTAGTGATGACGGATGAAACGCAGTAAGTCAGATTGATTGATTGGTAATCGGTATAGATTCTTTATCTTTATCTTTTTTTTTTTCTTCATAATTTACATTATTTTTTGGCCTTTTGATATTTTTTGACTTTTAAAATTAGGGTACATACTTAGTTTTAATAAAAAAATATTAGAATCTTTTTGTCAACCTCACAACTCTTAACAATTGAGAATACTAGAAATATTTCCAAACTACCGTTCTAGCTTCATCAGCACAGCGCGGTCAGCGAAGTGGGGCGTAACCTATCATATGGGCGTTCCCTGAACAAAGCTAGTGTGTTTCCATTGGTGATGGTAATGCCCAGTCGGAAAGTATCTGCAGCCTTATACACTGAAGATCTGTGAAGTACAAAGTACATATATACTATATATATATTCAAATCATAAATAAAAAACGGAAGAAGAGCGATGAATTGTGATTAAGATATACATTACCTGGCAGGGTTGTTTATATAGAAATGCATAATCTATGAAAAAGTCGTATAAGGCTAGAAAAATAAGTGGTTTTTTTATTCCAATGTAAGAATATACTGTATATCTATTATGGGTGGCGCGTTGTGGCGGGGGGCCCGGCCAATTTTTCCTCCAAAAATATTTTTTTTTCCATTTTATTTCCGCCTAGGCACGTTTCCGGTGTACCGTGCTGGTAGTATACACACCCTAGCTGACACCTGTTCAGCGACCACCCAGTTGTTATTGTTGTTAATTGGAAGCCATCAAAGGCGAGTATCTCCAAAGTCTCTGTTATCCACGCTTTCAATATTTCACCAAGACTCCCAACAATAGGCTGTTTATTTAATTTGAATTTAAATTCGAAAATCATCAGAATTAAATTTGACAATCTTAATTATTCTTTTGCTTCACTATATACTTTATTCCTCTGATATTCAAACAGATGATAAAATAGAATTATTTATTTACCTAATTGAAGAGTTTTTGTTGTTTTATGAATATTAAATATTTTTAGCTTTTTGTTTGTCTATGGACCGCCGAGCGGTCAATAGTTTTTGAATTTTGGACCGGCGATCTACTTTGACCGGCAATATTGAGGGAATCTGACTGCATTGCCAACTATGACGTTTTCGTAACGCAACGTAAGTGCAATAGACTCAAATGACGTCATAGTAGTAGGCAATGTAATGAGAGATTTTACAATGATTTTATAAACTGCATTTACATATACTTTTCCCATTAAAAAATTAAGCCACTAACAAACATATACATCGTAATTAGGTTAAATAAAACAGTTAGTAACTGTCTGATCAGGTCAATAGACCGGAATATTTTTCCCTCGTATTGGGAAACAGCTCAATGACGTTCTATTGCCTTCGGCTGGCGCCTCGCGGCAATAGAACGTGCATGAGCATGTTCCCAGTACCTCGGAAAAAATATTCCGGTCTATTGACTCTGATCAGACATTAAGATAACTGTTATACATATAAGACGAAACAATTTATCACAATTATATATACTTATAATGTAGGCTCTGGTGTGAGAAATCTGTCAAACGTACTTATAGTCCGGATATTAGAAACTTTGAGAAAAAAAAAGTATTCAGGGGTCAGAAAGTATTTTGTTGAAAGTTGGACAAATTTGCCACAAAACAAAACGTTCGCAATTGTAGAAGAAAATAAACAAAAAGCAAAAACAAGTGAAACTGTCATAACCATAATGGATAAAACTCAAAACACAATAAGAAAGTCTAAGTAACACATAAGTACAAATTAAGTTTTGAGGAAATGCAAAACTCGACTGTTTTTATCACTAATCGCCGATTATTTTCTCTAATTAAATCTCCTTATTAATGTGGCCAAAACAAAAAGATATGTGTGCAACACAGCTTTTCCTAACTCCCATCCGCCAAAAAGAAAATGTTTATGTGTTTAACAATGGCTTAATGAAATACTAGTATTTGTATATTTTTTTGATCGTATCTCTATTTTCCTTTTAAAAAGTTCCTATTTTAGAATATTCTAAAATTACCGCAATTTGTATAACTTTGTCTATGACTTAATTTGGTATCCTTCTCATGTGACCTTTCTTGTACATATGACTTTTAGTTGTCGTCCGTTTTTTCAGACTTTTTGCTCAGACATTTTGTCGGAATTACTGTATCAAACATACAACTAACCCTAGGCGCTGTCGATTATGATTGAAAACAATGTTGCTTTTTATAACTCTGTGAACGATATACCACTGTAATAACTGATGAGGATCCCTCAATAGAGCAATTGGAGTTGAAACATGTACCAATGACATGTTAAAATTCAGATACCTGATAAATCACTGAGATCTATATGTTGAGAGTTTATGAAGCTTTTAATTACATATAAAAAATGAGTATGGCTAAACACATAGTACTAATGAATTGGCTTGAGATTCAAGGCGATGCAACAATTTTATACAAATGCATGTATTTTCTCTTTGTATCAAAATGTACGAATATGTAATATCAAGAACATACTGTAAAATTACTGAATAATACTCTAGTTCAGCACAATGTTATTTATCTATTGAATATTTTGTAGAGGGTTATCTTGATATTCATGGACTATGGAATGTGTTTTATACTGTATTGGCCCTGCCCATCCAAAAATAATATAAAACAAGGACCCCATGGCGCATCCGCTCACACTGAGTAGACCTAGGTCCCTGCTCAGCAGTGGTGATTTTAAAAGAATTTTCATAAATCTTATTCAGTGTAGAAAATATTTCACGCTCAGAAGGCTTACATTGCCAGAACAGATCGCATCAATAACTGAAATGAGTTCATATAACACAGACATGCCTCAAACACCAATATGACCAACACCACGTTGCTGTTCCGGCAAAGCCAATGGTCACATTATTTTCGCAATGTCGTGATTATCTCCCTTTTGATATAGGCCTGGTCCTTCATTTGAACAAACTTGAATCCCCTTCACCCAAGGATGATCAGTACCAAGTTTCCTTAAAATTGACCCAGTAGTTCTGGAGAAGAACATTTTGCAAAACTTTGATCACCCAATGTAAAGGCAAAGATAACGAACAGTGATCAATCTCGCAAGTCCTAAATATAATACAAAAACAAGAGTTGGGCAATCACGGACCCCTGGACACACCAGAGGTGGGATCAGGTGCCTCCCTGTGGGGTATGGTCTGATCAAATTTGGATCTACTCTATATCAGAAAGCTTTTAGGTAAATATTGTTTCTTCTGGTTCAATGGTTCTTGAAAAGACGATTAAAAAAAATTCCCTATATATTCACATATAAAACTTTGATCCTCTATTGTGACCCCAATATACCCCCGGGGGTCATGATTTGATTAAACTAGGATCTCCACTATATCAGGAAGCTTTCTTTGTAAATTTCAGCTTTTCTGGCCCAGTGATTCTTGAGAAGAAGATTTTTAAATGTTTTTCTTATATATATTTACATGTAAAACATTGATTGGGGTACGAGAGAAAGAATGATAACGGTATGTATATAAGATATCAAATAATACGAGGGTTGTTTCAGAAAACAATGTATAGACAATATGCACTTCTAAACAAAATTACCAAAATAAATAATAATAACTGTGATGTTTTTTCAGTTTAGCAATGATCTGAAACTTGATATACCGTCATCTGAAGATGACGACAAATGCCATAGAATCAAGCGATTCGAATTTTCCCAAGGCATTAATGCGTGAAGATTGATAATATTCAAATCTACTCAGTCAATAATTTCCACTCCATGGAGTTTCACCAGAACTGAAGCGGAGGCCTCTACGAACTTTCGTATTTCTATATAAAAAATATTTGTTGTAATGGCTGTAGCTTTTGTAGTTGACGAGGAGATATTTTTTATTTATTGCATACTGACATAATTTCCGACAATGCATTTTGTAAATTTAGAATCTTTATCATTCATCGAAATTACTATTATCTATCAATATTAATGATTTCCATTCATATGTCGATTCAATATATCCCAACGAAGTAGAAATAAAGGACACCACAGAGTCTTCCATGTTTGCTTCGTACTTAGATATTTTATTGAACATTGACATTAACAGCAAACTAACTACATGTACTCAGCTTTATGACAAATGGGACGCTTTCAGTTTCTCCATCGTCAACTTTCCATATTTATGTAGCAATATTCCATCATCATCTGCATATGGTGTGTATGTCTCTCAACTTATTTGGTACGCAAGAGCTTGTTCTGCGTATGATCAGTTTTTGAATCGAGGCAAGCTACTTACAAACAAGTTGTTGCTGCAGAGGTTTCAACAGTTACGTTGAAAGACAGCATTTCGTAATATGGTCGTTAATTAAAAATTATAGTTTACCAGTATGACTACATTGAGTCAAAGCTATCCGATGTAGTTTCATAGCGCATGTTAAGCCGTTATTTCAACGACACTGACTCACTTTACGCTGATCAAAGACTTATGGGATTACACCGGTAGGGTGTATGACCGGTCAACAGGGGATGCTTACTCCTCCGAGACACCTCAATCCACCATCTGTTGTAGATTTCCCAGGGTCGATGTTGCCCAACTCTTGTTTTTACTCTATATAAGGAATTTACGAGACACTGTTAGTTATCTTTGCCTTTACATGCAAACGCATTTGCAAATTGAGACAAAAGTCCAATACATAAATACCATAGACATTTACCTCGGAATCCTATTTGTTTTGGCCATTGCTTTGTCAGATAAAGATTTTAGAATTGAGGATCATATGATTTACAGTAAATATATTTGAAAGGTGGATTATGCTATCATGAAGCAGAATTTGTACAGAAACTGTTTACGGGATAAAAAACAAAAAAACTGCCGTGGTTCCATCAACCTTACATATAGGTATATAGATGATGTGTTATCAATTAACAATCATAATGTCACAATTATGTCCATTTGATATATCCCGAAGAACTCGATATAAGGACACCACAGAATCTGAACATATCTGCTTCATATTTGGATATTTACTTAACATTGACTCTAATGGCAGACTGACAACTACATTATATTGATAAGCGTGGATGACTTTAACTTTTGCAATCGTCAACTTTTGCCTTTCGTTATGTTAATATACCACTATCACCTGCTTATGGTGTTTATAATCTCTCAGTTGATTCGTACGCAAGAGCAATGCTATTGCGCATGAGGACTTTTTATAAGCGAGGCCAACTCGTAACAAAAAAGTTTGAGCTGCAGGTTATTACGAATCTCGTTAAAGTCATTCATTTCGGCAAATTCTACGGTCGCATAATAATGACCTTGTTTGCGATTACAATTATCACTAAGTCATATGTTGACTGATTTGTGTTCATACCCTTTGGTTAGACTGTCATTTTCCTCTAGATTGATAGGGTATCCTTTATATCGATAGGCTACGGCGGGTGTGACTGGGTCAGCAGAGGATGCTTACTCCTCCTGGAACCTGATCCTGCCTTCACTTTTTGTCGGAGGTCCAGTTGCCCTAACTCGATTTTGTATATGTTTTTTGGATTATGATTAGTTTGACACAATGTTAACTTCGCCTTTTTGTATGCTACCATAAGACAGCAATACGCACAAAAAGTGTAATCTCTTTTGTTCCTTGTAACCGAATAACGAACCACAATAGAAATCTACAAAGTCATGTTTCTGGAATGAAATGTATTGTATGGATACATTTAACTTAAGTCATTCAATAGTTTATATAGATAATAAAAATACTGCATCGTATGTTAATTTCAATTCCGATTTTGTTTCTGATTTTAGCAGATACCTTCGCCTTTTACGCCCGACTTTCGACAGATCAGCGACATCTACATGAAAATGCTATTGTTGTTTTTTTGGAAAATAATTTTGAACTCTGGATCCACTTACGACGCGAACACAGGTATATTTACAGCACCTGGCAAAAGCACCGACTTATTCACATGAACCATATTGTCAGCGCAAGGGAAACACTTTCACACCACGGTTGTTCGTAACGGCATTGTGGTTGGCGACAATTTGTTGACGGCAAAACTGGTAATTCTTATAACGGAAGTTGATAGAACTTCCTCAGCTAGATATTATTAGAATGAAGAAGAAAAACAAAGTGCGGAAACGCTACAATATATACGAGGTAAATGTGCAAGTAAATTCTTAAAAGGTTTAGATGTATGTCGTGTTGCATATGAATTTTAATCAATTTTATCATAAGCATTCCATGCCAAAAATTTCAAAGCTTGGTGAAATTTTGAAGCATGGTTTCATATAATTTGGCGAAGTTTAACAATGTGTTAAACGTAATCATACCCCCCCCCCCCCAAAAAAAAACCCACCCCATATATAGTGATGTACAAAGTCCAATGTAGGGCAACACAGACCTCCGACAAAAGCGAAGGCAGGATCAGGTGCCATCGAGGAGTAAGCATCCTCTGCCGACCGATCACACCCGCCGTATAACCTGAGTCGAAATAAAGTAAACGGGATTACCCGTCGTCAAATATAGTTTTTGTAAAGTGAGTATAACACAAATGTCAAAATCATTTACAACAATTTTAATATATTACTCACAACACATGTAGTAAATTTCAATACAAAGCAAAAGTCATTTTAACAAAACATAGAGTTGATTAAGATATTCACGTAAACACACTGTATACGATGATACCGTATATGTACTTACAAAAGAAAAAGCAGAATATATCGAGACTTTCATTTCAAATGTTTTATCTAGCTTATTTCATAAATCATAAATAACCATGAATTTTGTAGAATAACACCTTTTAACTATAGATATGGTCCTATTTTTGAACAAATATCACATTGTTGGTAAACAATTGTAATACACCAAATAGATATGAATAACAAAACTATAGGGCATTAATTAATGCATTGTGGTTATACATCCTCTTAACGAAGCAGATTGTAACATCAGAATGGAGTTAAGAATCCATTATTAATTACAAAATCTTTTATTTAGAGACATAGGTCTAAGAATTGGTAAAATTTGCATGTTCCAAAAAGGTGGTGAAATTAAAGATCATAACTAGAAAATTACAAAAAGTTATTCAGAATCTTTATAAACACATTGGATATGATAATCAATACAAAATAATTCTTGTTCTCAATTTTAACTGGTACCCTGTTGACTTCACATCTCTTATGTTTCTGTGTAGCCACCGATCATGGGGTACCAGTTTTATATATTGTCTTCCAGACAATAATTCTAAAAGGTACAAGATCAAAATGATTTTAATTTAAAAGCACTGCAGCTTAAATAATTGATACTACAAATTTGTTTTTTGGAGTTCTTTTTGCAAAACATTGTGATGTCATTTTTGATAGACACTATGCCTTTAATTTTCTATTTCATCCAGCAAAGTATACAAAGACAATTGGATGGTATACATATTTACTTTAATAACATATAACCCAATGCTATATTACTGTAAAAGCACAAATATTCGTTGGATTAAAATTTCGTTGTTTTGATTCCCCAAAAAATTAGTCGGGATTTAATTTCGTCATTTCAGACCGCTCTGTATTTATAAACAGTTGGGTTAAAACTTCGTCATGGATTTAATTTCGTTGATTTATGCCACCAACGAAATTAACGAAATTTAATCCATGACGAATATTTGTGCTTCTACAGTATGTTACTATGTATAGTTCTTGTTTAATTTATTTTAATGCATTTAAAATCCCGAGTTTATACACATTTTATACAATATGAGCTTTATTCATTGTGGTTTAAATTTCACAGCTTTTGATCTACGGCAAAAATAACAAACATTAATCGTCAATGAAGATACGACTATACACAATACCTAATCATACAACATCAAATACATACACGTACAAAACTCTATTTAAAACACAATGATATGACAAACACTAGAAACTATTGTTTTTATTTTTTCATTTATTTATTTTTTTTTTTTAGGGTTTATAACATTTTATTTCCCAGACCTATCACTATAACATGCAACAAAGTATCTTATCATTAAAGAAAAAAAAGTGTGGAAAGCTGCCAGGTATCAGGTCCTGACTAAACATTTAACAATATATTTCCCTATTACATCTCACAGGATGTAGAAGAAAAAAATATGATGCAATACATATATTTGTGCAAAAAGAATAAAGACAAAATATATAAAGAAAAAGGTATTATTTGTTCAACATCATTCTAAAGGGTCATTTTACACATATAAACATAAATCTGTTATATCTATTATAAAATTGGTAATAACCTGCCATACTAGGGGTACACCTAATCCACACATAGGTCCATTTCACAACCCCTAGAGCAGTGCTACAGGAGGAAAGGACCCGTCCTTGTACTGAAAGCTTTTTTAAGCGTAAATATATTTATTACAATATTTTCAAAAGAAAAAAGGAAAGAAAATATAGGTATATATGAAAATAACAATATCAGCTATGATTTTTTCGATAAAAGAAAAACTGGTCAGCATTAGGTTTTAACTAATTTGTCTGTTATGACTTTCAATATCTTAGCATATCTTTTGTCGTGATTTTTTGTATACTTTTGTATAAAAAAGAAACTATTTAATTGTGTTCAGAATTAACTTGTACTTTCAAACGTTTACTAGTTTTTAACATTTAAACACGACACGAGCCTTGTTTAGAACTGAGAATTATATCTCTCTACAGACATTCAAATTTGTGCTGATCATTAGAAATACTATAACATTGTAGAAAGTAAACATAGAAATTATAAAATAATAAAAAAAAACATGTGCTCAAATTGTGTTCATGTCCCTTTAAAATGGAACATCAAGACATCATTTAAAAAAATTATGAAATCGACGCTTAAAATAATATTGTAGTGTATCGTATTACAGTAGTGAAAAATTCTGACTCTTTGCTGAAAATCTATACTTACAAATTATAAAATTTTGCCAATAAACTCCGAAACGCTACCACCAGAGTTACTGCTTGCACCTTTAATATTATTTCATAAATGAGAGGAAGTTTGTAAGGAATGATATTTTTCTCCGTTTTGTAATTGACGTGAAATTGATTAAAATCCTACTCCCGTTTTCGATAATCACCATGAAATATTAGTAGTTAGCGTGGAAACGGTTTGGCGGATTGTTTTGAAAAAAAAAATATCGAAGTACAATTTAAGAAAATGCTTTATGAGGTAAATCCGTTGTTTATCGATGCTTGGTTATTATTTTGTAAACAGAGGGGACACGTTTTGATAATTGCAGAATAAATAAAATATGCCTGTTCGTTTCTTCAGATGCTAGTTCAATACATAATCAATTCCAAAAGAAAGGGTCCAGAACGAGGCAATACCATAGACGATCACTCGTTCAATCTCGGGCCTTTCCGACAACATGATGAGCAACAAGTTTGTCACCAATATTCATATATTTTCGATGGATTTAATTTATTTAATTTCTTGATTATATGTCATAATTACGACAGTCATTTATCAACAGTTACTTATATGTACACTCTAATTAAAGTTAGACTTTAGCTATACTTGCAGAGTTAACACTGGCGGCGGAATACTCTGTGTACCTGATCAAGACAATGGTCTGACGGAAGGTGTGACGGAGGGTGTGGCCGGTCGACAGGGGATGCTTACTCCGCCTACATGCAACCCATAAGACATTTGGTGAAATCAGGGGGTCCATGTTTACCCAGCTTTTAGATTGATCACTGCTCCTTATCTTCGCCATTTCATGGTTATATATACGTAAATAAGGTTTTTTTTTTTAATTTTTGGTTGAGCATGTCATTATAAAGATCTTGAAAGTATGCAATAAGTCAACAAATGCCCAAAATATCAGATATCGAATGCCGGGGACTGTTCTGAGCAGTTTGCATTTTTAAAGTTAAAACATTATAACGATATCAGGCGGACAATGTCCAAGAAAGCCGACCATTATAATTTAGCATCTTTTATTTATTTATTGATTAGTTTGTCATACATAATTTGATTATTGCGTTTTATGAGAAGAAACCACGTGGATTAATAATTTTGCTCTTAAATTGTTGCACTGGACAACAAATTACCAGCATATACATAATGTCAGCTCAAAAATGAGTTTCAAATTTTGACGTTATGAACGGCGTTCAATCTGTCTTTGGTCAACTATCCAGTATGATGGAGTATGGTTGCAATTGTATTTTCAATACGGATTAACTTGGGGCTGTAAGTGACTTCCAAATAAGCATGTTAGTATATGATATCAATAAATATAAAGTAACTTTCTATCTTATGTACGCAATTGTTTCAGAATTATTATTAATTCGTTCATGCAATTCATGTGTGCAACAAGTCAAACAATTCATTCAAAAAGTCTTGCAATATTAATTCAATGTTATTTCCGCAATACAAAATTCATGTCAGGGATCGGATTAGCTTCATAATCATGAATTCATTCAAAATGGCGTAACAATTAACAGTGTTCGACAAGCAATTGCAAGTATAGTACATGCATGCTGTATCTGAAAATTTTTGACAAAGTGGGAAAAATACAAATAATGGAAAAAAAATAACCGAGGGAACAATTATCGAACACAAAATTCTAAATAAGAGAGAGAGAGAGAGAGAGAGAGAGAGAGAGAGAGAGAGAGAGAGAGAGAGAGAGAGAGAGACGTTTTACTACAAGTCACAACTACTGTTGGAAAGTATTAGTGACATCGTGGAGAATGGAAAGGCCTATAGATCGATCATTGCACATGAATATAACTAACTTTGTATGCTAATTACAAAACTAGTACGCCACCGAAAAATTTAGTGCTTTATATAACGTGGTGTGGATTTAAAACATGCTTAAATGCAAATGTGATTACCGTTTAAATACTTAACACACACACACACACAGAAAAATTAAACAATAGATATCACTCCATCGCAATAACACACACAAAATCTAAATATATGTTCAATAAATAATTTCAATACCACCTGATTTCTTACTAAATAGGTTTCCAATAACATCTATGTATACGGTACACTGCATGCGTTTACAAAATCTATAAATAGACTGCTTTCTCAGCATTTTTCTACCTTCAAAACAATGTTTCTAGAATCGAATCTTATTTCTTAGATGATTTCTTTTTTTCAGAATAAGAATACATATGTATTATAATGAATATCTCAATCAAGTAATACACATGAAGGCATTTATGCAGACTTAGATCATGGAATTATAAAAGAAGATAACGACATTTTACTAAAAACAAAAAGATATCTACAATGTGTTTATAGAAGAACAGAACATCAACGCATCATGATTGTTTAAGCTACACATAATTATATAATTATAATATATAATATATATAATATATAAATAAAATATATTTCTGGTATTCTATTTATACATGTATTTATATATTGTTTTATCTTATATAAAGAAAAAAAACTCATATCCGGTGTGTACCATGGGAATCTAATCTGACAACAGCTAGTGCAGACACATACACAATTAAAGAAAAGGTCCACTTGCTCGTCCAAATAAAATCGCTGCTCTCTCCAACGACGATTCGATGTCTACTCCATCGTTGGATTTTTAAAATATACACAATTAAAGAAAAGGTGTTATGCGGGTCTTCGGTAGTGTTATGCGGGCAATCTGAATCCATTATAAGTCGGAGGGTCGTCAGATTAGACTTCGGTGCCCATACTGGGGATCACGTTTGTTTTTCGGCTTCTGATTTGACTACTCTCATCGTACTTCACCTTTAAAATAAATATCACCAGAACACGTTAAATACAAAATTATTCATATTATCATGTAATAGTCATTATCATAATTCAAAGTATGGAAGGGACAAATGCCATCATTGGTTGTTTGCTGGATGTTTAGGTTTGCTTTTTGCAATTCCGATGAATATCAATATAGAATGATGACAAAAGGAATGGGCTAGATCGATCAACTGAGTCGCCATGCTGTTGTTCAATTTTTGTGACTTTACAGATTTTTAGATTTCACTCTTTATTCCCCATGAATACTTTTGACCCATACAGTGACCCTGGCCTAATTTAAAAGGCTCTTGGAAAGAAGTAAAAATTGTAAAATGTTAAGAGATTGACAAACGGACACCGAACAAATTGTGACCAGAAAAGCTCACTACAGCTATCACTTCAGGTGAGCTAAAACATAAATAAAAAATCAAAGTCAACACTAAACAATTATAAGGAGAGAGAGAGAGAGAGAGAGAGAGAGAGAGAGAGAGAGAGAGAGAGAGAGAGAGAGAGAGAGAGAGATTCAAATCTGAAGGCGTTGTTAAAATACAGCCATTTCTTACCTTCATCATTGTCAACTGCGTTTTCATTTCCTCAATCTCTCCTGCTTCCATCTATTTCTACATTCAATGAAACAAAACATGTTTTAGGGGCATAAATGCGTCAAGTATACCGAATCGATGCACATAAATATCATTGATTACATGTATCTTGATACAATTGAATAAATTTTGATTGGAATATCAAATCTTATATATTAATATTTGTCTGTGAATATCTGTACCTTTGCCTTAAGACAGCCATGAGTGTGTAGAGTATGGGGTTTATAGCCGAATTCACTGGCAGTACCACCACAATCATCCAAGCGTACACTTCTGGTTGGACGTCAATTCCAAAAAACGTCAGCATTCCTTCCATATAATTCAAAAGGGTGAAAAAATGTATTTAGCAGCCAAGAAAGTGTTCAACAATAGGCAATTTAAATACCAAATTTAGAAAATGGGTGAAAATATCTAATAGAAATTTGAAAGATATCATATGCAAGTATGACCTGCCATTGCACTGTGTTTCATAGCAATTGTTAAGCCGTTCTTTATACACTGGTTTTGACTACGGATTGTTCCGTTTATCTGATCATAATTGATCATAATTTTGGCGTCGGTGGTCTAATGGTTAGGTCGTCGGACTCTCGACCGAGAGGTTGTGAGTTCGAATCCTGGCCATGGCATGGCCGATGTTGTGTCTTTGGAAAAGGCACTTTAAACGAATTTCCTCACTCCACCCAAGTGTTAAAGGCGTACCTGGCTATAGACAGTGAAATATATTGTCAGAATGTTAGTGTTCTAGCGCTGTAATGACAGCTTGCACCGAGAACGGTTCTGGATTGTTAGGTCTACCGGGGTAATAATGCATGTAAAGCGCTTTGAGCACTTAGGTTGATAAGGCGCGATATAAATCCAATCATTATTATTATCAATATTATTATTGTTATCATGACAATGGGCTCACGGCGGGTGTGACCGGTCGATAGGGGATGCTTACTCCTCCTAGACACCTGATCCAACCTCTGGTGTATCCAGGGGTCCGTGATTGCCCATCTCTTGTTTTGTATTCTGTTTTGACTTACAAGATTGATCGCTGTTAGCTATCTTCGCCTTTTTATATTATCCTGAATTAACTCTTTGTCCTAACCATAAATGTAGGCACCTTGATTCTTTAATTGCAGTCTCTAGATCTCTAGATTCATACATAAATTAGTTTTCTTTGAAATTTCATTCAATGAAAACGATCATTTGTTGTATATTTACGGACACCCTTCTTGTTTTCCTTTACCTATGGTTCCTATTGGTAACCAACAGCAAATATCCGTGAGAACAATAGCGAAGAGTGTTTTGGCCAGAGCAGTTTGCCGTTCCTTTTTCTTGGCAGAATCAACAGCCCGCCCCACAGCGAGCACTTCTAGCAATATTAGAAATCTGTCCGACAAAAATACCCAAAAAGAGGAAGAATGACGCCCACAAAAAGAATCATAGAGTACTGCCAGCCAGATCTTCTTATTACAGAAAGGGGAAGGGAAATGCAGACACCAGAATGTGCGTAGAATTCATCGAATACCTATACCTGGAAACAAGGGTTTAAGCCACGAAAATTCCAACCAAACAGGAAGATCGCACACAAAATAGAGGCACTTTTGGTTTCAAGTCTCATTCTTGAGAATGGGTATTTGACAACAATAAACCTGTCCAAAGTTATCAAGAAAACAGTAAACGCAGACACCTCACTAGACAATGTCCCAATAATTCCCGCCATGGTACAACCAACACTATGTCTCCAGTAGTAATCTGACAGACCATAGTTACCAGTGTAATACAAATTTGTTAAAGCTATGGTATACAAGTAGATACCCATCAGAAAATCTGCACAGGCCAAATTTATCGTCAGCACATAATAAGCACCTGCTGTTTTGCTCTTTAGGTTGTATGAGTTGTAGATGAATACAATTATGTTTCCAAATGCTGATAACAATGCCAAATACCATAGAGCAACATTAAGTACCGGAACAGCGATCAGATTCTCACAAGACGATATTTCATTAGGAGGAGCAATGCAATTTATATCATAAATACTACTCGGAGTAGCACAACAGATAGTATAGAAGCTAACCTGTAAGGTTTGCAAATTAAACAGTCCTTTAAACATTCCAACGACGACGCGAAAAGGGTTTCCATGCAAATAAAGCTCTTTCAAACTACCCAAAGGCAGAAAGGTTCCTGGGTGGATTTTCAAGATGTTGTTATATGACAAATCAAGTTCTATAAGGTTTGTGGTAAGATAGAAAGCCTCGACCTCTATTGTGTGAATGTGATTTCTACTCAGATTTAAATAGAGAAGTTTACCAGATTTCAAATCTCCATTTTTAAGGATAGAAATATTATTATATGATAAATCTATAACCTTAACTGTATCTTGCTCGACCTCAAAAGCAGGAAAAGTTTGAGCAGATGTAATTCTATTGTTGTTAAGATAAAGTATTTCTAAAGTACGCGCTGCGTGTTGGTAATATTCCAAATTATTATGACTCAAGTCCAATGTGCGAGTTTCTATCTCTTCCATTTCTGGAATCCCATTATGACTAAAGTTCACCATATGATTGACTTTATTAAATAAATTCCAAAAAAATGTAGGAGGAATATTGTCCAATTTACTTTCTGTTACTTCCAAGACTAGTGGTGAAAAAAGTATTCTACTTGATGCAAAATGGTATGTTCGATTGCTTCTTCCAAAGAGCTGAAGTCTGAATTTCATTTGTTTAACGGACCGTGCGTTATTTTCCGGAAGAGATACCCCTTGAAAAAGGGATCTGAATGTAACATCTTTTATGTGAATAGACTGGAGTGATATGAGCTTAGCGAACGGATACGAGCGTACAATGAACGAACCTAATTCACTGTGTTCAATATAAATTTTGATGCAAAAGAGAGAGGAAAGGTACCCGTTGGTCTAATCCAAAGTGTATTTATAACAGAAGTGTGAAATTCTTAGTATCATAGTGTGCAAATTTCAAATTCTTCCACGCGAAAGAGTGTTACATGAGGCGTTGTGTAGTAGAATTTTTTCAGTGAAAGCGGGGCAGTGTTGCCTTATGCAAACATAGCTGTCCCAGAACAATTGCACCCACAGGGGCAGAATGGACGACACGTGGTGTGGCTTACCTTGTCACCATTCACAATCTACTAACAATACTGACATTCAAGCAATCGGAACAAACAGTTCCATTCATTGTGTGCTTAAAGATGCCTTTGGACATTCTAAAGAAATCGTAAGGTTGACGTTATCGCTAGAGTGGGAAGCAATGCTGTTTAAATTATTTTTCGTTCTACATTGTTGGGTGTTATCTGAGCAGTTGTCACACTTAATCAAAACATGTGATTTATTTTCTGTGCATTCTGAACTGTTATTTGTGACATCTTTATAAAGATCCGAGAAGTTCCGATATAGAAGGTTAATAAAGGACACTAGGCATTGTGAACAAGATTCGGAAACACAATGACTTGCATTTGCAAACCCTGAGCAATTATTTACTATACCTGAGATAGTGAATAAACAATTGTAACAAGTTGTTTCCGAGGATGAGTTTTGATATGTGCAAACCGATGGAAGGATGTGGAATACTGGGGAACCTTCTAGTGACTGCATTGATGAACAAATTGTAGAAAGACTCCCAAATGCTGACGAACACTTTAAACATAGACGAAAATCTGAATAGTTCAGACTAAAGCAAACGTTATATACGCTAGAATCCTATATACATAAAACTGGAAGGGATTGATCAAGATTCCCAAGATTTGAAGGAGAGTACTCAAAACAAAGAGCCTGTGACTCATTTGAAAAACCCATGCAAAACACTTGAGAAAGAGAGTAATTCCAGTGGCAGGTTTGTGAAGTTACAGCCATGGTAACATCTGTACTGTCTTCTCTACTGCACGTAATGTTGTTCGGAGGATTATCTTCAAAAACAAAATTGACAAAATACCTTTACACGTCTAGATATATATTTAAACACTTTATTAATACCTACATGACTTTCAATTTATACAACAAAAACCCAATGTTAATTCAATCTAATTTAATTGACGAGCGCATATATTATTATTATTGATTGACTGATTCAATGTCGCACTTAAGAATCTTTCACTCATATGGAGACGTCACCATTGCCGATGAAGGGCTGCAAAAATTAAGGCTATGCTTGGCACTTATGACCTTTGAGCAGGGATAGATATTTATAGTGCCATGGGACCTCGGGTTTTACCCTCTCATTCGAAGGACCATCCCATTTATTTCTTACGACAAGCAAAGGGTACTGCATGAGGACCTATTCTAACCTGCATTCCAACAGGGCCACGTATTGTTATCGATAAAGCTCCAAAATCATAAATGGATTATCTTTTTCTGAATTTTAGTGAACATATGCCATATATGAATGTATCCACAGTGATTTTTCAGTGAAAGATTCTCAAAGGCACGTAAAGCAACAGAGAGGTAAATAAATAAAGTTTGACATTTTGACATACTACATGTACATGTTTTGAAGTTATTTTGTCAATATTACAAAGAGAAGTTGGTTAATACTTACCACAGAAATTTTCATCTGAACCATCGGCGCAGTCAATGATTCCATCACATACTTTCTCAGTATGTACACATTCGCTACTGCCACACTGAAATTCCTCCTCAGCACAATCACCTATCAAAAATGATATATAATGCATCGACTGGAAATAGAATCTATTACGTTTTTGAAATAAAAAAATCAAATCAAATAAAAAAACAAAAAAACAAAAAACAAAAAAAAAAACAAAAAAAAAACCACAAACAGAAACACCCCCCCCCCAACTTTTGTTTAGCTATATCTATCAATTTTTCATTAGAACAGTGCAGACAGCAACAAACACATGAGGGGGACAAATTCATGCCATTACTATATGGCCGTCAAACATATGTCTCTACATATTTTCAAGAAAGCTAAAACCATCATCGCAATATCTGATCTTACCAGACAGTAACAAACTGAATGAGGGAACTACTGGTATACACGATTCCAAAAAGTCGCGCCATCGAGTTACGTCCCTTGTTTGTGACGTCAAATGAGGATAGCTGCGTAGAAACGGACTAGGACGAAGTGCGTTACGGCGATAGGCATGTTCGCTTCCAATTTACTGATTAAAATATTAATGATTTCCGTCTTTAGTTCTTGATTAACAATGTACCAGTGTCAGTTTTGAATGATTATGTGGAGATTTTATTTAGATTTCCGGTATTTAGCAAGAAAACCCGCCTCGAAGTTATGCTACAGATTTGGAATCCTCATGCACGATATCATTAGAATAAAGTTTTTTTTCTCGCGATTGATTTTCGGACAAATCCATCCAAGGTCAAAGTCACAGTGACCGAAAAACTTCACCAAAATCTTAAAATATGAGGTTTCCGGACGTTAACTTCAAAAGTTTACATTTGATTCTAAAGAACTTCAGTGATTGGACATTTGAATCCCAGAACCTTTCACATATCAACAACATCAAAACATATGACTTTTTAACACTTTACACTACCATCCCGCACGATAAATTAAAGGCAGAGCTTCGTAACATTATAGACAGTTGCTTCTTTAAAAAAAATGGAAAAAAGGAAATATTCTTATCTAGTGATTAGCCATTCAAAAAATTATTTTGTTAAACCCCACTCCGATTCTACACACAAGTACTCTGAAGTTGATATTAAAGCATGCTGGAGTTCCTAGTGACAATATCTTTGTAGTTTTCGGCAATCAGGTCTTCCAACAGTCTGTTGGAATTCCAATGGCACTAATTGTGCTCCTCTATTAGCTGACCTATTTTTAATACTTGTGAGGCAGAATTCATTCAAAAGCTTCTACATGAAAAGAAGAAATCTCTAGCGGTGGCCTTTAAACCTCATAGAAAATTTGTGGAGATTAATAAAGATTAAACTTTCAAGGGAGCAACACACCATTAAAACAAAACAAGAACTTGTTGATGTTGTCATGCAAATCTGGGCTATATATATATACAGGGTTTATATGAATCGTTACCAACAGATTAACTGTTGTAATTAAAGCTAAAGGCCATGCCACCAAATACTAACAAGAGGTTATGGGCCACATCGCTCACCTGATTGACCCTGGCCCAGATTCAGCAGTGGTGATTTCAAAGAGAATTTTCAACAATCTTTATTCCTGTGAAAATGTTCACCCCATATTGTTGCAAAAATGATCACAACAACATTGAAAATAAATTTACATAACACAGGTATGTCTCAACACCCATATGACCAACACCACCTTGCTGTTCTGGTAAAGCAAAACGTCACAAGGTCATACATCATGTTATAAAATGAAAGATCTTGCCATAACATATAATGAAAACTCTATCTTAAATAGTTCAAGATATATTGACTATCTATCTTAAATAATTCAAGATATATTGACTATGTCAAATATTTTGGCAATGTCGTGATTATCTCCCTTTTGATGGGGGCCTGGTCCTTTATTTGAACAAAGTTGAATCCCCTTCACCAAATGATTAGTACCAAGTTTCCTTAAAATTGACCCAGTGGATCTGGAGAAAAACATTTTATGCAAAATTTTGATTCCATATTGTGGTCCCAACCTACCCCGGGGAGTATTACATCTACTCTATATCAGGAAGCTTTTGGGAAAATATTGTTTCTTCTGGCCCAGTGGTACTTGAGAAGAAGATTTTAAAAAGATTTTTCCTATATACTGTATTCAAATATAAATATTTTATCCCCTAATGTGGCCCCATCATGCCCCCGGGGGTCACGATTTAAACAAACTTGAATCTCCACTATATCAGGAATCTTTCATATAAGTTTCAGCTTTTCTGGCCCAGTGGTTCTTGAAAAGAAGATTTTAAAGATATTACCTCTAATTTGACCCCATCGTACCCCCAGTGGTCATGATTTGTTGAAATTTGAATCTCCACTATATCAAGAAGCTTTCATATAAATTACAGCTTTAATGACCCAGTGGTTCTTTTCTTGAGACTATTTAAAAAAAGATTTTCCCTATATATTCTCATGTGAAACTTTAATCCCTCGTTGTGGCTCCACCGTACCCCCGGGGATCAAGATTTGAACAAACTTGAATGTCTACTATGTCAGGAAGCTTTCATATAAATTTTCAGCTTTTCTGGCCCAGTGATTCTTGAGAAGGTCTTTAAATGTTTTTGCATTTTCATGATTATCTCCCCTCTGAAGGGGACCCGGTCCTTAGATTGAACAAATTTGATTCCCTTTCACCCAAGGATTATTTGTACTAAATTTGGTTGAATTTGGCGCTGTGGTTCTAGAGGAGAAGTCGAAAATGTCAAAAGTGAACAGACAGACGGATAGACAGACAACAGACAAAAGACGATCAGAAAAACTCACTTGATTCGACTCAGGTGAAGTTTGCAATCAACAGTATAAAGGTAAGTACATGTTTTGTTACATTGAATGGTAGATTCAAGTGCACATGACGTTATGCAAACGTGAAACACTTATGGCTTTTCACTGTATATCGCTATATATACAAGACGGCACCAAACATTTATTTGGACCAAGTAGTAATTCATATGTATATGATAGAAGGTCACTTTTTAAATAAAATTTCGTAATCGGGCTCGGACTGCATTATATTCGTGTGCAAATGCAGACATGCATCATTGTTTTCTTTTTCCATCGTGTCAACAGATTCAATCAGGTAAACAATACAACAAAATGATATCAGGCAGGGCCAACAAAGCAGCCATCTTGCTTGTTTACGTGCACGTAGTCCGAGAGCGGGTAAGTCAGCCTGGATCACTCGTAGATTTACGATCGATATTGATCGTATATCGCAAGTCGTAACTTTTAGTGAAACGGTCGTAAGTGCTACGTTCATGTTTACGTCTACGTTTAGGATCTGCGATCGCTTAGTGAAACGGTCCCCTGCGTAGTTACTAGATGGTTGCAAACGATTGTCTCTGCTACACGACAACTAATCTACGTTGTCACTAGACGGAAACCTATGTAGTTACAATACGGCGACAAACCCTGCTTCATTACCAAACGGTAGCAAAATCATGCCTTTACTATGTGCCAACAAACCAATGTAGATATCAAACGGCGATAAACCTATGACGTTACAACTTAATTGCGTACGCCATGAAACGTGAAAAACGTAGCTATTTTGAACGGTTCTAAATTACAGTAAGCGTAGGTAACATAGCCATTTTTTTAAAAGACCAGGAGCATCTGACACAGGTCCAAATTCATGAGACTTTTATAAAAGTAGAGGACGTAAATATATATGTTTTAAAGCTTAAAAGTTTCATAAAACAACACAGTCAACTAAGCACCTATGGTTTAAACTTGATCGAGTTCGCAGGTGTAGCATTTAAGCGCAGGGACATTCTTCAACAATCGTATAGCACTGTCTTACCTCCCCCCCCGTGTTTGTTGCCATATTAGCAATAAAAGGATGAAATTGAAAGAAAAACTGTTTTACTTACTCTGACACATTCCATCAACAATTCTCACATAGTCCATCAAGACAGTACTCACATTATAGCTTTCAAATATTACTCGGAGCATTATCTACAATATAAATATAGATACACCAATTTTGTCAACGAGATGCATATCAAAATCTATAAATGTTTACTTAGACATCGTTGGACTTTATAATTAAATAACTCTCTCTCTCTCTCTCTCTCTCTCTCTCTCTCTCTCTCTCTCTCTCTCTCTCTCTCTCTCTCTCTCTCTCTCTCTCTCTCTCTCTCTCTCTCTTGCCTCACTCATCTCCTCTCCTCTCTCGCCTCTCTCTCGCCTCTCTCTCTCTCTGCTCTCTCTCTCTCTCTCTAAGTGTGTGTTAAGTTGAAGAAAAACAGCGATCAATCTAAACATTCCGACAAACACGGATGTATCGGAGTTTCTACTTTCACTTTAAACGGTAAGTCGAAAATAGCATGTTTCATATTGGATGCAAAATATCTTATGATACAATCAAGGAACCTATGACCAATTTGGCCTAGTTGGAAAGGTTAGGACGTTTGCAAGAACTTGATATATGCCATTATACTGGGAATTTGTTTGAAGCGAAATGGGGGACAAAAGTGGTAGATTTTCATCCATTTTGCAAAAATTTCCTCTCAGGATGGCAGGTGCTTCAGGCAATCTCGACCCATTTCCAAGCAAGTAGCACATGTGATCATGGAGATATAAAATCTTTGTTGTGACTATTTTCAATAAATAAAGACATTATTTATTGATGTACTCGATATTCTAAAGTTGTTTTTTCAAGCAATATAGTGACCTTTCTCTTCATAAGTATTGTGTCGGCTTTGAAGTGTATGTATACAAATAGGCGAAGGTAACATCGTGTTAAACGTAATCATAATCCAAAAAACATATACAAAATCGAGTGTTGGGCAACACGGACCTCCGACAAAGCGAAGGTAGGATCAGGTGCCATGGAGGAGTAAGCATCCTCTGCTAACCGGTCACACCCGCCGTGAGCCCCTAGTCGAAATAAAGTAAACGGGATTACCCGTAGTCAAATCTAGTAAGAAAATGACAGTCTAACAAATGGTATGAAACAAATCAGTCAACATATGACTTAGTGATACGTTGTAATCGCAAACAAGGTCATTATAGCGACCGTAGAACTTGCGAAATGATGACTTTAAACGAGATTCGTTATAACCCTGCGACTTCAACTTTTTTGTTAGTAGTTGTTCTCGCTTTAAAAAATCCGCATACGCATAGCATGCTCTTGCGTATGTCAAACAGTTCTACAATGGCTAATTTTAAGAGATAGTAAGGCTCATTTTGATAAAAATTATACTCGCCCCCAAATCATATTCCTTTCGAATATAAAAATCAAAAAATATATTTATATATATGGATAATATTTTTCAAGTTAGAAATTACTGCATGTTCGTCGAAAATTCGTCCAAGAAGCCAACAATTATGGGATCATAATTCAAAGACCATAAGCGTTTTAGATCTGGAAATAAATGCAGATATATGCATAACATTGTCATTTTGTTCAGTAAATGACCTGTATGAATAATTTAAGAGTCATTTTGATTCCATATATGTTTTTTGACAAAATGACCTGTACTATCCCTTTA
Source organism: Ostrea lurida (assembly GCA_903981925.1). NCBI lineage: Eukaryota > Metazoa > Mollusca > Bivalvia > Ostreida > Ostreidae > Ostrea > Ostrea lurida. The sequence goes on along the minus strand of CAJDSM010016565.1, from coordinate 3,706 downwards.
AGATTATATGTACTTATGTTCATCTGACCTCTCAGCTGATGAAAATGTCTTACGTATATGTATTGTAATCATGAAGAGCCCACACGTGTCATGTTAAACACACCTTGAATTCTTTCAAAAGTGGCACGCTGACGGATCCTTGGGTAAATCGTGGAGTTTCAAACTCTGTATAAGCAGCTACAGGTACATCTGTATTTACGTCGTTGAAATCTGTGAGGTAAGATACGATGAAAGATACAGGCCCCGCCAGGAGAAACCTAAACTTCAGGCAGCGATTTGTAGGCGAGGCCGAAATAATATCGGATAATAAAAAGTTGGTACTTTTGAGTTCCGTCTCTAATGAAGCGACGTACAAACCCAAGTTGTCCACGTAAGAATAACTTTCCCCTTCGATATCTGAAAAGAAAGAATTATCTTGAAGTATTGTTGCCTATTTCACAGATCGAAGCAGCTAATTGATAGGGTGTTTAAAAATTGCATTCAAAATAATTGTACGTTTAGCATAAAAATATTACAATGAGTATAAATGTTGACGAAAAAACAAAAAACAAATAGTGATCAATCACATTAAATTCCAAATATAGAGTAGGGCAAACACGGACGCTTTGGAACAACAGATACAGGATCAGGTTGTCCAGAACAAGTAAGCATCCCATGTGGAAAGGTCAAACCCACCGTGAAACTCTCTATCTTGATAAGGTAGATGTAGTGAATCTAGTTAAAATAAGTAAATAACTGCCTAACATTTGCAATGAAAGACACCAGAAAGCATTCCACTATATGAGTTGTATTTGTAAAATATTATCATTATAACGACTTAAGAAATTGCGAAATGCTAAGGTGACTGTTGAAGTCCCCGTAGCAACTTACTAGCAATAGCCTGTCTTGATTAGAAAATTGATCATATGTTGAGCATGCTCTTGCACATCGAATCAGTAAAGGGACGTGAACACCATTATCAGGTGATAATGGAATATTGCTACATAAGAATAGAACATTAACTATGAAGACACCAAATTCATCCCGTTTTTGATAAAGTTAAGTCGTTAGTTTACATTTAACACCCAAGTTCAATAAAATATTCAAATATCAAACAGGTATAGATACCTTTATCGCCCCATCTACTTCGCATAAGATATTCCTTATATATAATGTTTTGAACATCTCAGCTAGTTTAAACAAATTTCTTGTTCTAATTCCTTATGGCCGTAAACATACACTGTACATACTCCAATCATTGCTTTAATTTGTATTTGAATAAGAAAACAAAAGTTGTTTGTATGATACCATATGCAGTAGAGTCGATCCTGGTAATTCCGCATACTTTAGGTCGTGTTGTTGAATAAATGATAACGAAAGGGTACATTAGTGGCTGCAGATGTTTTTTTCAAACAGGGGAATCATATACCAGACCAATGGTATCATGTTTTACATAATTTGACGCCCAAACAAAAGATAAACAACGGACATTGTAGCGTACTGTCATACTGTTAATTCTGCACACCTGCGTGTAATGTCTCACAGAAGGTCGTTTAATTCCGCTTAATTTATTCTACTGGTCACATGACCACTTTAACCATTTATGTGCCATAGGGTTTATCTTTCAAAAAAGAGTAGAGAATCAGTCAATGATATTTTCCGTTACAAATAAAGTCCATGCACATCTCGTGGGCTGTAAAAGCATACGGTTTTTTTGTCTTGCATCATTTTTCATCATGTACATTGTATTCAAAGCGGGGAGAGCATCTTAATAATTATAGGCCAATTAGCCTCACCAATACAGATTATAAAATTTTAGCTTTTGTATTAGCAAGAACATTACAAACAAATTTTAGATAATGTTATATCAAAATATCAGTCTGCCTATATAAGAGGGCGATATATTGGTATGAATGCTAGACTTATTGTCGATATTTTTGATTATTGTGAAAATAATAATGAAGAGGCAATTTTGCTTTTACTCGATTTTCAAAATGGTCTTTTATGATTAAAAAAACCACCCACTCGAGTTCTTTAATTTTGGACAAGAATTCATCAAATGGATTCAAATCTTATACAAGAATCCAGAATGTAGACTAAAAACAATAATTGGTTGTCAAAAACCTGTACAATGAGGCGGGGTATTCGTCAAGGATGTCCGATCTCAGTGATAATTTTTCCATTTGTTGCTGAAGTATTGTCAATTAGATTACGTCAAAATGACACAATTCATGGCTTTAAAAAGGAAGGTATGAGTTCCGAAATAAAAACATTACAACATGCTGATGATTGTACATTACCTTTGAGGGACATTACTTCTGTAAAATCAGCGATTAATGAAATCAATAATTTTAGCAAATACTCTGGTATGAAATTAAACCTTTCAAAAACAGAATGCATTTTATTAGGACCATTAAAAGGTCAATATACAAATTATATAGATAACATTATTGTAAATGACATATGCGTAAAGGTATTAGGTATACATATTGGACATGATCAAGATTTATGTTATAAAATGATTGGAACAAAAAGATTGATGATGTAGAAAAGCTATTTGAATCATGGAAAAAGAGAAATTAACTATTTTTGGAAAGGTGTGTCTATATTAATACTCTAGCTATAATCAAAATTTATATACACGGCAATCTATGTTTAGATTATCCAAAAGATGAAACGACAAACTTCTTAATAAATCCATTTTTCATTTCATTTGGAATAAAAAGGATAGAATTAAAAGAAATACTATGATCGGGAATATATCGCGAAGGTGGTACTTAGTCTAATGATATTGAATCCAAAATAAGGTCACTGAAGCAGCATGGGTGGGGAAAATATATTCCTTAACGAGATTGATCACTGTTTCGTTATCTTTACCTTTACATTCCTCTAATGCTAGTTTAAAATATTTCATAAATAGTTTTTGCATAGAAAGGAATACTGATATTGATTATATATTAAAAACAAGTGCTACAGATTTGAAAGATTTTGAGTTAATTAGCAATTTCAACAATTTGTATGCTGAAATATTTATATATTTCAATTCATGCAAAAAATGCCAGAACATTCATGATTTGAAATTGTATGATGTTTTATGTCAACCATTGTGGTGTAACAAACTATTTCAATACAATGGAAAATGTGTATTTTTTGACAATTGTTTACAGAGTGGTTTCAAATATGTAGTTGATATTGTGGATGAAAACGATAATCTTAGAAGAAAAAGAAACATTTTATGCGAGTACAAAATTATGAGTAATATCTTTAAAAAGCTAAGACATGTGAATTTCCATGATTTACCCTATCAATACCTGCGTATAAAAAATCCATTTGAAATAAACCTGATATAATCATCGAAAACGATGTTATAAAGTTTTTAGTAAAAAAGGAAATTTTCATAAACCCATATACCAATCCTTTTTTAATGGAAAAACTTTAAATATTGATAGATTTTCTTGGAGACTAATTTACAAAAACAAAATTGTAAATATGTAATGAAAAAAAAGGTTGCAGATTTAATTTTAAAATACTCAAATAATCTCCTATGTAAACAAATCATTTCTCTCAGGAAAATTAAGAAAAAATTAATCAGACAAATGTGAATTATGTAGAGAAAATGTTGAGGACAATGAAACACTTGATTTATCATTTAAAAATGTAAAAAAAAAAAAAAAAATATGGGAAATAACCTTTACCAAATGGAAACATATTCTTATTGGATTTTATA
>CAJDSM010016563.1:0-22917 GCA_903981925.1 Ostrea lurida | reverse complement strand
AAACCTCACCCTAGAACCTCTTTAAAGGAGTGTGCCCCGTGGGGACCCAGACTTTCAACAGTCACATTTTCTGTGTTACTGATAGTAATCAAGACGCGATTTTTCTCTCATTTGTCCGACATTCGCAGCGTTTATGTTGCGTATATGAGCTAATTGAATTATCTTTCTAGAGATTCCCTATATCCCCATAGTAACTTATTAACACTTTTTAAAAGTTATTTTAAGATTCCGTGACCAAAATATACCGAGTGCCAGACTTAGGTTTAGGAACATTAATTCTCGTCTTCCTATTTATCAAGAAGTGTGTTCTCGTTTATCTCTGGTTGTGGGAATTACTTATGACTAAATGAAATCGTTCTTTTAAAAACAGATCTAGATGCGCAGAAAGTGGGCCGATAAAAGCGAAATACTACAGAAATTTAGTGGAAGGACGTGTTTGATGACATCGTACGTGTTAAATATAGTGATATGAATCGCAACGAAGAAAATAACCCTCCCACATGTCTATTTACTTTGACATTTTAGAAAATTTGTTCACAATACACAAAATATTCATACACATATCTTTCTATCCAGTATGCACAGAGAGGCAATGCGTTGTAGGAATACACAGTGTATTGGAATAAACAGTGTAAAAATATATACATGTATATGAAAATAAGGGTCGGAAAGCCCAGTAAAACGAATTGTATGGGTGTCGAATTAGACAGCTGTCACTGTTCATTATCATCTAGGTCTTCAGTAGCCCATGTCTGTCGTAAGAGGCGATTCTTTGAATGAAACCGCAAAAACCAAGTTCCCGTGTCACAGCAGTTGTGGCACGATATATTCTCGAGCGGAAAGTTGAACAGTGTGCAATCTTCTTCAAAAGAAAACCTTTTATGGTTGCATCATACATATTTTTGTCCTAAAACCCCTTAAATTCAAACATTGTGTTCGCACGCTTTAAACAGGTGTGTATTGTTAAGTGTTGCATGGCATGCAAATATAATTGCCTTTTGCTGGTCCACATCTTGTGAAATAAAGTTCAAGTGTATCCTAAGAGAGAAACACATGGATGTGTTTATTGTTTTTGTAAATAAGTAATTTCTAGGACCAAAGATAAACGAGCACATTTCATGCGTTTTGAAGTTGTGGAACAAAGACTCAGAGATAACTAATACATGGTCAAACTGTACCCAAAGAGTCATAATTTGCAACAAACTGACATATGTGACATCATGTTGATAAAAGCAGTATATTGTTGCTACCATTATCATAAAAACATGCGTGCTGCATATCATTACATGTACAAAAAAAAAAAACCAATACCTGTGATACTTTTTTTTAGAAACAGTCCGTTACAAGACCACAGGTCACAGCAGTCTATTACTAGCTTTGCTTCTTGTAAATTTAACGTTTATTTCTTTTTTTTTATTTGAAGATTTTCCTCCCTAGATCTCTTGGATAATTACATATGTAAGTCGTTTATTTACATGCATTGGATACTTATGGATCAAAATATGAATATAAATCTAGCAAAAGTACAACCCGCTCCATTTCATTGTAGAATACAGGTTGACTGCAATGGCAATTTTTAATTTTATGCTAGATCTATACATGTACATGTACGTTTTGCGCGCGTGCGCGTGAGCACGTGTGTGTAGATTTCGGCTGAATAAAGGAGAATGAAAAAGAAATAACAATATATAAAATGCAACATGCAGTTGACTAAATCATTAACCTTCGAGAAAATAAAAGTGCGCGAACTTGAAAAACAAAATCCACCAAAAGCGACCTAAGTGAAAATTCTTGTTTCCCATGAGTAATTGTTGCTTCTCCTTGAGATACAAATTGAATTTACCATATATCATTGTTTCAATGAATATTTGGGGAGAAAAATTACAACACAGTGAATGGATAAAATTGAATTATATAACATTGGGACTTGGTGATATTTAATTTTCTGCGCTACATACATTCCGCATTTAAGACAAACTGGACTAAATCAAGACGTTGTACTTTTAAAAGTCATTATTTCCTATGTGTCTGTTTTGTTGGAATGGCGAGTGTTTCGGTACTTTACCATGAAGCATTGTAACATTGTATAAGAGGTATATAGCTACATCTCTCACGTGATCATAATATAAAGTTTGCTGTGGCTGCGGCCTACAAATACCCCTGGTGTCATGATATGCACAAAACTGAAAAAAAAATGTTGTGTTTCTCTTAAATTCAATGAATATTTTTTTCCTTTTATTTCAATTCAAAACTTTATAAAACCAAATTGTGACCTCGGTCTAGGTCCCTTTGCAAGAGGGCATCAGTAATTTATTTATTTGAGGAAACTTGGATTCCCTCTTCCCAAAGAGTGTGGTTTAATATAGCCCAGTGTCTCATGGGAAAAATTCGAAATTGAAGCAAAGTTTTTGAGTTTGCTTCAACATACGATTCACGTAAGCCAAGAAAAAAAACCACTTTAAACAAATATCACTTCACAAATATGAATGTTCAAAAAGTCCGTGGCTATTATGAAAAAAATAAAGATAACAAAGTAATTAGTAATCCTAAAAAAGAATACGAAATTAAGAACATAGCAAACACGAACCCATGGGAACACGAGAGGTAAAATAAGGCGCGTTCGAGGACTGAACCGTTCCCTGTTGACTGTAACACTTGCTGTGAACACTCGATCTTGATTAGGCAGCGGAGTAATCCATAGTCATAATCAGTACCCAAAGAACGTCCTAAAATTGGTGTGAAACTTGTCTGATAGCATTTGACCTAATGGCAGGTTATATTTGCAAATATAAATCATTGTCACAACTATATAATTTATGACCGAAATTATTTGTCAGAAGTGTTTCGATTAATAGATTGATCATACTCAGAACATGATCTCGCGTATAGCATCAGTTGATATGGAACAGCGCATGCGAGTAATAATGGGATATTGCTACATGAATACGGGAAAATGATGAGAGTAGCTAAATTCCTTCCGTTTGTCGTTTGGAAATGTTCAGTAAAACATCCAAACGGACGTAAAGGATAATATAGTTTCCTTTATAAAATTCACTGACATACATTGAATCGACATATGAAGGCTTTCAAGTTTCATGGGTTGTGTATAGCACATTTGTGTTTCGGTTTTAAATTTTCGTGCCGATTTGAATAGTCTTTATTTAAAGTCCTCTCACACCAAGGTGCACACCATTATGGATGTTTGGTGGATATACTTCCAATTCAAAATGTGGAAAGACATTTAGTAAAGAAAATCATTGTTAACGTGTAGATGATAATTAATGAAGATTACGACAGTTGTATATTGATCCTGTGGACTTCCCTTGGTACATGATTATTTCACGAGTTTATCCCATTACGGAGGTTTTTACAGGCTCCCAGTTATTAATATTCCCCCGATCTCCCCCTACTTCCAATTACTTTGGCGGAGTACATTTTTTACAATCACAATTTATTCTTAAGTGATTTGAACGAAAGACCCAGAAGGGAAATAAAAAAAATTGTAATCAAAAACCAAACTTAGATATAAAAAAAAAATACTTGACTGAAAAAAAAAATATACTGGATACCAACATAAAATTTGGTATAAGATATCACACAAGTTGCTGCCCTTTAACAAAGGATTGCAATACGCGGAGCATAGACACGTGTTTCTAACAGAAACGTAATATTCTAGGGTGAAATGAAATGTGTTTTTAAAACAGATCTGGAAAACGAAACACTGATTAATATCGGTTGATTTTTTTTACCATTTTGGGGGTCCACACTCTCTAGATGCTAACTGAGTCGCATCCCTCCCCAATTTTGATAATTTTCCGAACCCCCCACTGAATGGAGTAGACATCCAATTTAAGACATTATTTCCCTTGCTGCTGCTGAGGTTACTGTGTAGTTTTGTAAGTAAGTACATTGTACAAATGAATGAATTATGGTCCGTAGCATTTATCGTTTTATTTAGAAAACAAAAAAGTGCTTTTCACAAACCATGCAAAACTTTTTTTAATTTTCTTGTTTCATGAACATTGTTGATTCAGATGTACGGTCACGTGCTACACTAAAAATAAAGGTCGTGACACCATCGGAACATTGCTCCTATTTCTCGACTTGACGGAAAAGGCTAACCAATGTTTCGATTGCTGAAAACGTATACTTATGCATGCGCAAGGTGACTTTTCCCCCATAGCATCCGGTTTAACCTGTATATTTTTTTGCATGGACCTCAAAGTCCATGCAATAAGCTACTTTTCATAACTCTCTTTGCAAAGTTTTTACTGGCGCAAAAGTGAAAATACAATTACATGTCATTTACCAGCATTTTGCATAGTTAGATACCACATTCTCCCGAACTTTCATTCTACGGATTATTGTGACCTTTAAACGTCTCTATAGTGCATGTAAGATGATCCATTTTCAGAGCAGATAATTATCTTATGCATTATTTGATAATTGGGTTTTCTGTTGAAAGTAGGGAAGAGTTTTAAGACGGAGTGTTTACAATTCTGCAGCCTAACAGTCGTAGTATTTCGTTTTTTGTTGGTTCAAATTGTTCGATATCAAAGATTCATTTTTGCAGAGTCTTAAATTTGAATTGCTAATCCTGCACATTCTAAGAATCATCACGAATGTTTATTGATTGGCAACAAAATCCAAATATTTAACGACGAGGAAAGAATATATATCGCCACAATGATAATTAAGCCGTGAATATTTTAGTGATGTTGCTTGAAAAATGGGTGGTCTGTTGCTTTGATTCAAAGCAGCCACTCTGCAGGTTTTTTTTACTGTATGCTGTTAAATAAACTGTACATATTAAATATCGAACATGTGCAATAAAAGTTTCACAAATCTGCTGTTTTCACGCCAAGACGAACCGGGTTGATAGATAAAAATTTACCGCTTTATATATATCGACTTTTATAATCCTAGCATATGTTGTACGCCTTAATCTGCTTTGAAGAAACATGGATTCTAGTGATGGAGAAATCGACTATTTCTGGTAACATGTACTTCATGCTAAGAGGCAGACGTTTTATGTTACGCCAAGCCTAGTATCAGAAGAGTTCCGTCTTCTCTAATTATATCTCTCTGTTTTATTTCATTGTACCACAATATTTCTGTTTTATTCCGATGTACTAGAAATATTTACAGTGCACGAATGCATATATGTCGTTTCCATACAACCAGGAAGTACCGTATAAGATTAACACTCCAATCAGGATAAAGTTGAAGAAAGGCTATATCCTGAGAAATATTTTCCCCATGTGTTCCACGACTTTGTCTTTTGATCTGAATTCGTTTGTCAATGGACACTAACAGCAATGAATGTTAGATTTGGAGAACTGCATCTAAATTCATGTCCAAATAATGAGTTTGCTCATCCCTCATCTATACACAGATACGGAAAGCCACGTTCATTACTTACATGTAAATGTATACTATGGTATGATCGACAGTTGGACATGTTTCTATTTGTCTGTTCGTGCGATTGTCTATTTGTTTCACGTCCCGTCGGAAAATTTTCATTCATATTGGAGGCGTCACCAATTTAAGGTGAAGTACCACAGAGAAGACGGTGACTTGATCGAGCCGAGAACCCACAGATGGACAAATATCAAAGTTTTGGGTGTGCTCAATCAATACATCTACATGTAGTAACATTGAAAAAAAAAATCCTACTTAAAATCACATATACGCGAAAAGCACACAAAATAACAGTAAATTTGACTTTTCCAAGCATATTCTCGTATGGAGAGGGTTCAATACGCCGTTGTGAAATAAGTAAAATATGATATCCTTTACCCAGGCGCCGATGACTATTATTTGTCTTTGGCAATTCATTCTAAATTTTACTCATGCGCAGCATGAGGATCACAAGTAATTGATTCGAACATGCGGCTAGTGAATAAATGTAAACAAGTATGGGGCGTCTTGTGAAGTACAGATGATGTGTATGTACACGATAGCTTAAAGGAAAGTTAGAGAACAATTTCTACAACACGAAAGACGTTTCTTGAATAGAAAGGTACCAGAAATAGAAAGGTATCTTTCGGTAACGGAAATAGAAAAGTACCGGTATGCAACCAGTGTATTGGTGGGTTTAATACCACTAGTACATATTGAATGTTGGAAGCATTTAAATTTTGAGCTAAAAAAAAAATTAGATTTCCATTTTCAATGTTTAATACAATGCTCACGTAGGGTATTTCTAATGGTCAGTAAAAACTTGAACGTAATTTGTTGAGTTACAAGTGAGATACTGTACTTATGTAAACAACGCTACTAAGTGCTGTATTTTTGTTTACATATGTTGAATATGCTAGTAAACGTTCCATTTAGAGCGGATGTTTTTCATATTACAAGTTCATTCTGAACACAATTAAACTGTTTCAAGTGTTTCTCATGTCTCATTTTGCTTTAAATATGGTATTTTCTGTGAAGTAATCTTTATGTTAACAAAAACAAGGCACGAGCCTTGTTTACATAACAAAGATTTGTACTTGAAACTCAACGACTGACTTTCAAATTTTTGCTGGCCATTAGAAACCAAAACCCATGTCAGTAGCTATGAGGTAATTCCCAATTTCCAGTCGACATTTGATTTAGAAATACTTAGTTTCCGTAAATTAAAGCACAGGCCTAAATTTGCAGCTATTCACCGCCAATGGTGGCGTCTCCAATGAGTGAAATATTCTCAAGAGGGATGTAAACCAGAATACAACCAAACAACCGTAAATTTAAAAACAAATATAATAAAAAAGAATGACACAGTACAATACCGGTAGAATTCGAATGTGCCATGTTAATGTCATCACCCTGAGCTCTTATCTTGATTTCGACATGGCAATCCAGTGCATTTCTGTTCATTTGGTTCATCGAACAAAAAATACGAATATTTTGTCTATCCACTAACCAGTTGCAGAAACGCTTGCTAATTCAATTAACTATTTTAAAACGCTTCAATCTTTTGTTTATACAACGTGAACTGGGAAATAACTGTCGGTTATATTTAATTAAAATTTGTGGAAATGGACCCAGATGTATTCCGCCATCCCAGAATATTACCATTTTGCTTGATTTGGTTAGTTATCAAGATGGTTGCAAATACTGCGACATTTTGAAGTTGATACAAAGTATCTTGCATTTTGACACACTATTATTACTTACTGTATGTATCATGTTTCTAGTGTTTGGGTTTTCTATATACACTAATCATATTCCACAAATCGACAAAAATAAATTTAAGGTTACTGAGTATAATCAGCAAACAATTGTGCGAAAGCCGTGAGAATATTGATCACATACAAGAGACCCCATTGTTCACTATCAATGACATTCCTTGTTTTCATGGTTTTGGAGGACACGTGACTTTTAGGGGGGGGGGGGGACTGGTAGAAATAACGTATGTACATGTAGTTTCAAAATTCAATCAGATACACTATATAATTACGCAGAGTGAAAGCAATGTTCATCACATCATAACACATAGATCATTTCTCAGATTTGACTGGGGTGTTCCATTATCACCCACACGTACGGTCTAAAGTGCCCACGAACACATTATTGTTCATATACTTTGCTGTCAATTTTTCAAGTTATATGAAAATTGACGTGTAAACATGGGGCGTAACTGTAAAAAGGAATTAGGCTGTCTGGCCTTTTGTTTCTCCCAGTCGCATTTTTATCGGGTTCTGCATTGATTGTCTAATATCTATACAGTCTTTAATGAATAAATTAGCAAAATATCTTCTTTATCTATCCTTCGTGGTCATTTTTGGATTTGAAAGTAATGCATACATAAGGATATCTAGCGCTTATTTAGTCGACGGAAGGCAATGAGCACGAAAAATATAATAAAACTCAATAATAGACATCACAATGGGGCATTACTAAGCAGGCTGTGTTCTACAGTACACCGTGTACTTATTGTGTTTCTTTGACGGCCATGCAATAACAGAGGGGGGAAATGCGTGAAAGAAAGACAGAACTTTATAGAAACACCATCAAATATTCCGGAAACAATTTCTCTCATTGTGTCTGCCGTAATAAGGCCGGCTTCGTGATCGGAAGTTCTTCACCGAAGCGAGAACGAAATACGTCGTGCATGTACCTACATCAATCAACTCGTTCTCAGGTCTTGAAACCGATCTAGAGGAATTCTATACGTCAACGGCATATGTATAGGTTTTATTTGATTATTAATAATTTATACTGATTTTTTGTCATAATGAGTAATTGTTACTCATGTAGTTCTTAAGGGTGAATATAAAGACAAAGATAACGAACAGTGATCGTTAGTCCAAATATAGTGCAAAAATTATTGAGTTAGGCAAACACGGACTCCTGAACACACAGAGGTGGGATCAGGTGCTAAGAAGAGTAAGCATCCCTGTCGACTGGCACACCCGCCATGAGCCCATAGTCTTGATCAATAAAATATCCAAGTACAAAGCAGACATGGAAGACTCTGTGGTTCTTATTTCTAGTTCATTGGGATGTATCGAATCAACATATGAATGAAAATTTTATTTGTCGACATTATCTTATTAATATGATTTGTCTACACGGCCTGTAGAATATCTAATTAATGCGATATGTCTATACGACCTGTAGACGATCTAATTAATGCCATGTGTCTATACGGCCGGTGGACTATCTACAACGTAATATGATGCTCCAGTAATTTTGAATTAGGGATTCACAAAATTGCATTTTGACTTGAACTAACGACGTCCGTGTGATGCAGTGAAACAACACCTATCGAATTACATCCGCATTGACTTTTATAGGTTTTCGTACGACAGCGAGGGGAAATTGGCATGATCTAAAATTAGTATGCATCATCTTCCTTTTAATTAAAAGTCTGCTTTTGAGAGTTCATTTTCGAACTGAAACTAAACGCTCGATCTATATACCCTTTAGACTGTACTCAAGTCTATTTTCGAGGGGCAGAGTATGCTGAAATACCCTGCAGTCTATTCTGACTGGAATTATGGATGCCATGCCATGCTCATGTAAACGTCAGAATAGAGGTTATGAAAATTGCCTTGGACATAAATTCAAAATCGCATGCATACTTTATTTAATTATGTGAACACCCTCTACCATTACCACACACACAATACCAGTGTGGCATGATTTGGTTTCCTTTTAAAATAGTTTGTTTTTAAATGAAAAAAAAAAAGATAATGACAGTGATCTTGAAATTCCCTCCATCCCATGAAGGAGTAAGGCAAACACTAAGCCCTGGATACACCAGAGGTGGATCAGGGGCCAAGGAGGAGTAAGCATTTCCTGTTAACCAGTCACATCCGTTAAGATCCCTAGATCTTGATCAGGTGAATGGAGCAATCTATTGTTCAGTATGTAAAGAAAGACCTAACAGAAATGGTTAGAAATCGGTGTTAGTTTGTGTTTACAAATTAGATCATTAAAACGACCATAGAATTTGCGAAAATGCTGACTTTAAACGAGTGAAACCCCAGTAACATTAACTTATTTGTCAGCGGCTGGAGTCGTCCAGTTTGTCATCAAGTTGAGTTGTTAGTTTGAGCCTTTAACATCTACATGTATGTTTTAATAAATTACACAAATTATATGAAGCAGAGGGTGAAGATTCCGTGATGTTTTTTTTTTAAATTCACTTCGGTATATATATAATTGGTATGTGGATGAATATGAGTATTGTACCTAACTGTCGATCATGTAAAAAAGAAATAATAAAATCTGACGCAAGAGAAATCAGGTCAGCTAATGGAAAAGCGTAAGTCGTCCCATGGGATTTCAGCACCAAAAAACTACGAAGATATTGTCAATGAGAAACAATAAGAATCTTTTTAGGATATCAACTTTAATCTATATCATATACAGCTTTAGGTGTCTGTAGAATTTTAATGAAGGTCCTGTAAGACTTAGTTATCCCAAATTCAGACATTATCCTACGGGAGAAAAATATCCTTAGGATGTTTTCTCCCCTCTAACGACGGTGCTTATATGGGATATATTCTCCAAGGAGTTTTTATGAAGAAACAAAGATTTACAAACTCGAAGCAGATGCCAATGTCACTCAGTCTCTCAGTTAAGGAAGAAATAAGAATCTGTCATTTTTAGTTTGGTATTTTTGGACAGAATGTGTTTCAGGTAGGAGTAAATATCCCCTTGAATATATTGGGATTAATTAACGTACCGTAAAAGATAATGATGGGATTTTAGCTGGTATGGAATCCCTCCAAAATCTCACATAAGATTTGTATAAGATTGTCGTCATTTGGGATGGTAATTATGATTCTACATGCGAGTTTGACATTGAGCTATAAGAATTAAGAAGCACTCCCACCTGATGCATTTCGATTTCCCTTAAAAGTCTGAACTTTGTATCCGGAGTCAAATGCAGATCTGATAAATGCAATAAATGTAATATTGTGTCCATGGAGAGTTTTTTTTAAACCTGTCGAGAAGGAAAACCAACTTTGTCAGTCTAAGCGACACTATATCTATATCACGCCATTGTTGGAGCTGATACTTGCATAAAACTTAAAGGTGAAGAAATGGATCAATCAATCTTATAAGTACTGTTTGTAAAGGCAAAGATAACGAACAGTGATCAATCTCGTAATCCCCAATATAATACAAAACAAGAGTTGGGCAAACACGGACCCCTGGACACACCAGAGGTGGGATCAGGTGCCGAGGAGGAGTAAGCATCCCCTATTGACCGGTTACACCCGCCGTGAGCTCATAGAATCCAATATGAAGAGTAAGAAAAACACGGACCCTCGATACTACAGAGGTGGGATCAGGTGCCTGGAAGGAGTAGGCATCCCCTGTCGACCGGTCACACCCATTTAGAACTCTATATCTCGATCAGGTAGACGGAGTAATTCACTGTCAATCATTGTGTATAAGAACGGCCCAGCAATAGGTACTGAGTATTTGACAGGTAGTACATGTATCTTCATAACGACCATAGAATTTGCAAATGCTGCTTTTAAACAAGATTGTTGAAACCTCTGTAACATCAATTTGTTTGTGAATTACCCGTATCGATTAAAAAACTGATCATACGTAGAACAAGCTCTTGTGTATCGAATCATTTGGTTGTAAGATACTGCCATTCTGTAGCTAAGAGAATTCATTCAAGAATGAATATATACTTGCTAAACTAATGATATGAATTATGTTTGGATACTGAATGCACAATCCATCAATTTGAAAGTTTAAAAATAAGCTTCCGATTATACGCTAAAACTTTGTTATCTACGAAAAGAGGGCATAATTCATCTCATGTACAGAAAGAAAGAAAACTTCAACAACATTAAGATAAAAAAGACTTGAAAAATAGGTACCGTGTTAACCTCCAAAAATCTTTCTTAGCAGTCTTATGACAAACGTTGTGTTTTAGATTACTTCTCGCTGATCTGATGAAAACGAAACGAATATGATAATGATGTGTTACCATTATTGGCAGTACATACATATAACAACCCTTAACCAATTGTCGCCAGGAAATGACGTGTCAATTTCGTTGTATGAAAAGGCATATGCTCAACCAATTTCTACTGCAATCAGACTACCGTGCGGTTTGTATATAATGTTTCTTCTTGCTTATTAACAACTAATAATGTGAAGATTTCGGGGAGGTTTTTTTTTTCCGGTGCCAAGATGGTCGAAACGGTAACGATCAAGTCTGACATAAAATTGTCGCCCGATTGCCGTGGGAACGAATGTAAATATTTTTTAGCATGCATATTATATCGATTCCCTCCAACTTTAAGAAAAAGTTGCAAAAAATAATATGCCATTGATATCAAGACAAGGAGATGCCAGTCCAATTTGAAATGAGGATACTTTTTGTGAGCACTCAAGAATGCAAACACTTCAGAAAACTTAAAATCGCCGTAAATGTTTTCTTCAACCACTAGAATATTACTATTAGGTTTTCACAGTAAAAAGTCAAATAGGACATTCTCAATTATTCAGACCGTTCCGTTAATTTTATTAGATAAACAGGCTAACACTCCATAAATCCAAAAAGTACATACATCAATAAAACGATTTTCTCCCTTCATATCGACCTATTGTAGCCTGATAACTCTAAACCGAAGTAATTTCTTATTCAAGAGAACAGCATTCGTTTAATGCATTTCAATACATCTAATCACAGCCTAGTACGTTACGTACGTGGTGTCGTCGTTTGTGAATCTTCGTTCGGAGTCAATCGACATCACGGCACGTCTGATGCGTGTTAAGAGGGATTATTAGTTAGCAACTTTTAACACCCGTCACAATATGGTGTCTGGGATTTTTCTCCTTTTTCAACTTTGATTCTCAAATCGTTTTTTCTTCCAAGTTCGAGTGCCAATGGTTGTAATTACAACTTCCCGGAAGAGGACATAAATGATTAATTCAGGCGGCTTGGATTTCATTCCTCTTTCGTTTCTTCAGCAGGTGTATTGTAAATATGCTTGTTTCGTTTCTCTACTTGTTTGTTGGACGTCTCTCCTATTGAGATAGAGATATTTTCTGCATGATAGCTTATTCACTGTATGAACGGCACGCGGCTTTTGATGAGTGGAGATCGACTTTCAATTTACCGAGAACGTCAAATCTTACAATACGAAGGTTTGCCCGAACATCAGCTTCTTTGCCAGTGAAATAAAAAAAAAGGTAAACCTAAAAATCTGTCAGGAAACCAATACATGTTAACTATATGAGAAATCTGTCGTTCGGAGGCTTGTTTTTTACTTCCAAGAAGAACATTGGTGGAAATAATCTCCATCAAACCATGTGTTTTCCTGGATGTTTCGCTTAGTGCAATTATGAGTTTAACAAACGTATTTAGTGATAAAACATATTGTGTGGGCAAATGTAGCTTCAAATGATGGTTGCCAAAGGAGTCATTTTACAGAAAGAACACTCTGTATATTTTGTCATATACAGATAGGCTATATCGGTTGTACTTCACACTAAAAAGCCTCCAATCCTTTTAGTTTTTTTGCAATCCGGATTGATTAAACCATGCGTTGTTGTATGGTATGATGGCAACATGGAACGTGCTGATGTTTTTCTCGTGGGTCATTATAGTGGACACGTTACGTAATGGGAATTTTGTTAGTAACAAGCTAGGACGGACTGTGGTGAATACACCTCAAGGGAACATACGAGGACTGGAGATAGAATTTTCTGCCTCCACAAGACTCGGAAAAGTTGAAGTTTTTCGAGGAATCGAATACCATGTTACCTCTGCAAGTCTTCGGTTTATGCCCCCCATAGGCTCGTACAAGATATGGGATCGCACGGACAATCGTGTGGAGTACGGGGTGCCGTGTGCTCAACGGCGTTCGCACCCACGAGAAACAGGTTTCATACCCGATTTTTTAAGGGAACGTTCAAAGCACGTCAAAGACCATTTTCTGAATAAACTTAGAGAAGACTGTTTATCACTCAATGTTTACATTCCAGTGGAGGGTAAGTATTTCATAACTACATGTAGCTGAATTTTCTAAACTGAATCTAATAAATTGATATAGTTTTAAATCACAATTTATTTCATAAGACATATGACGCGTAAGGAACAGTGTGTATGGATTCATTGGTTCCGATGAAATACGTATCTAAGTTCTCTTATGGAGATTAGAGAAAACAGAATTGTGCTTCAGAATTACAATGGCGAGTTACAAATCAATAAGCTTTACTATCCGCTCCGTTACCATCCATTTCAAGCATTCTAATTTGATGATAATTTTTCAGATTTTATTTTGGAATAACCTTGAACAAATTCATGTGTATACAAGAATTCGACGCTCCTTAATTTGAAATTCTGTTTACAGGTCATCAATTTTAAATCAATGTAAATTATATACTTTTATGCACACATCAATTATCAAACTCAGTTGCAATCGAACATTTTGATTTACATGTAAATACTGGGGAAAAATCAATAAGGAGTGTTCAGTATTTTCACTTCTTGGACCCTTAAGATTGCAATAAGTTCCCTTCCCATCTCGAAAGATTAGCTTTGTTTTCTTTCAACGCAGAAATATCTTTAATCTCATCTGCTGGTATTTTTTCTCAATATATTGTAAGATAATTTGCATAAATAAATCTGTTTGCGATAATAGGTAACCATAACTAGTCGATAGACGTTATCAGTAATTTCAAGATCAGGCATGCAGAAGAATGGGCATGTATTTTTAAAATGCACACAATTAAAAGCTGTCTTATTAAAATGCATAAAAGTGATCAATTTTACAAATGGGATATCGATATTTTGTTTTCTTGTGATCATCCAACTCTATAGTTCATACATTGACACACATTTGATTTATCCAACCTTTTTACACAAATACAAATTGCATACATATGTGAATATCAAAACTCCATTAAACAAAATTGTCCAGTATTGTGTTCTCTGGTTTTATGATGCTCATGGATTTGGTTTATAGTCGTTGGAGCGTGAGGTTGTTTGAAGCATAAAACATTTTTTTTTGTGTGTGGAATACTCTTCGTTAAAATGTAACCGTCTACTTTAGCATAAACCATATCTAATGCAAAAGAAATGTTCAGAGGAAAATACGAAAAAAAAAATCATTTTAGTGGCAGACAGTCTTTGACTCTCAGGAATAAATAATGCCAATTGAATTTAACGAAAATGCAGTCGTTTCATTGAACTTGAATTACCCAGTAGTTCGCCAAAAAGTTCAGATGAAGTCATTATTGCAATTGTATCTTGGATGCTGATTCCTGCCTCATTGACAAACGAAATGAAGCATGAGATTGGATGGGATAGACTCAAAGTGCTTCATATGAAATGTTTAGAAATCTATTTCCTTTCTAAAGTACGTAGGACAACGATAATTGAACTTCTTTTGCTACTTTACTATTATCATTGGCCACAGAATATGCATTTTATGCTATTTCTTTTCTTTGTGTAATCTATGCTCGTGCCTATAAAGAACATATAAGCGAAATTATCCCCGATACTGCACAAAGCTTTAATTTCGCTACAAGTTTAGGACGTCAAAGAAAGCAACATAACTTTAGTCTGTTCGGAACTTTAAGCTGAAATTGTAGTTTTCCAAATTTCACGCCCCCTACATGTATGCCTGGTCATTATAGGTTTCGCTTCATAGACAGATGCACATAAGCTAGGTGTTAAAAGAATGGGCTATGCATAAAAAAGCAAATGGAAAAGAAAAATCGGCGCTAGATATTCTTAAGAAAAGTTTTCTGCAGGCGCTTTGAAGTTTGGCAATCTAATCAGAGTCTTATTTTCAAGAAAAAATTACACGTCGATTAATGTGCTTGTGTTGTAGGTAATCTTATATGGATTCGTAACTGTTTTAATCAACCAAAATCTGTTTACATGGTTTACTTCAAAGCCCTATCACCAAACGGCCGTAGAAATTAGCAGGGCCGTAACCAGGAATTTCCATTGGGGGGGGGGGGTGCACAAGACTAAGGTATAGGATTTAAAGAAAGCTAGTCAGGCCCACAGCTGATCGACGAATAACCCAGGCAGGGGGTCCAGGGGGTGAAGCCCCCGGAAGCCGAGATATTTTTCATTTTCATTGCATCTGGGGGGTGTTTTAGGCCCCTAGAGAATGGCTCTGGTAGGGGTCCAGGGGGTGAAGCCCCGGAAGCTGAGAGGTTTTAGCATCTTCAGTTTAAAATGGGGGGTTCACGGGCACCCAGCACCCCCCTCCCCCCTGGTTACAGCCTTGATTAGACAAACATGTATATATGGAGCAGTAATACAGTATATTTTGCCTTAAACAACTTGAAATATTTGATGCATGTACCCCTGTGGCATATCAAATTTTATACAAAAAACACCAGTGTTGATCTATTTACATAAGAGCTGATGGTCACGGAAGTTACAGATCAAATATTCAAAAAGGAATTCCCATGTCACCGCCCTGGTGTTTACTTATTAAGATCAGGTGTATGTGTGTCTCTTAAATCTGATCTCTTGTCAGTTTAATAAGAATATGCATTGGGGAACAATAAACAGTACCATATCAATCAACCTATTAAAACAACAATGATGATACTCTGAAACGGTATCTGATTTAAACATGATAGTGAAACAATTCATAACGTTAATATTGCAGTGCATAAAGTTAAAACAGATTTTTGAACTAAGTCAGATTAAAACTTACAAAGTATTCATCGCCATTACAAAGTCATCACTTTTTACATCAATCTCATTCGAACGTTAAACTCTACGAATAATGCATTGTGTGGAAGAGAAAATTTTGTGTTGTGAGAGAGTGGGGATGATAATGAAAAAATCATTGACTTGCATTTAGACTTCGGATAATGCAGCTAGTTTTTCAGGAATAAAAATTATTCAAGAAAGACCTCTTTTATATTACATCAAGCAATGTAAAGGAAAATCAGCTTTTATTGAAAAATCATGAGGACAATTACCAGAAAACACGAATAAAACAGCCCTGTAGAGAAACATAAAGCTTTCAAACTGCTGAATAAAGACAGGAAGAGATGGTCCGACAGTCGAACTGCTTGATTGGTTCCCTGTAATAGTGATGTGTTCGGACAGCTAAATTGTTTGGATAAGCTCGGATGTCCTAAATACTGAAATATTAGTTTTGATGTACTACAACAAAATTGGTGAAATTACTTGTGGATCGTAATATTTTGCCGTATCTTTTCGGGAATTGACATTGATCTGAGACGGGTCACATTTTCCTCTCTCACTAGTGGGGTTTTTGCGTACGCACGAAACTCCATCCGGGTTCTCATTAAACTGAACTTTTATAATGTTCGTTTATGGAATATTTAGCATTATACATTCTAATATTAAAAAAAAAATGAGAAGTTCAATGAAGCTAACAAGAGCGCGACATGTTTGAGTTACTATGATTTAAAAAAATAAAATATAATTGTGAGAAGGAAATGGAAATCAATGAACAAATTTGCAAGAGTTTATTGTAATCGTCCAAAGCATGCGATGTGCTTCGAGTTCTGTAAAACACTTATTCAAGACGCAGAGTGCAAATACGAGGGATGTCTTGTAAACATGCAAATGTGTCATTTGAAGATCTGATAAAGACATTTACCCTCCAGGAAGGGGAGTGTAAATACACAGAACAATACAACATTCTGCAAATGCTAACATCAAATCCTGTCTGATATAATTATCCAAAACCCGAAGATAAGTTTCCTTACGTAAATATTGATATGGTTTATATTGCTGGAGAAGTTTATAATACTAATATTTCTATACGTACATGTATTTTAGATTCCCTTAATATCAAGTTCTACATATTTTCGTGGTTTTCTCCCAGTTTTCGTTGTAGAGAAAATGCACTAGCGTAGACATTAACAACAATCCCAAAACGACTCGAAACATTTTGATTTGTTCAAACTACATTGTACGGAAATTTAACGTCACTAAGGACGTCATTATTTTAAAACTAAAGCATTCATAAACTCGGCACATTAAGGAGAACGCGTAAGTTTCGATTTACCATTTCCGTTAAGTTGATACTGCATTGCATATTCTTCTGAATTGTAAATTGCAATATCTGATGCACATTTTCCCAATCTAAAATATCAAGCTGGATCTAAGAACATGTGTTGTTTGAATATTGGTAGTCATTCCAAATCTAGAAATTCTAGACCGTTGACATTTTGAATACACTTACGTGTGATATGTTGACAGTTCATGATTTGGATTCCCAAAATGGTGGTTAAAAATACTGAATAATTACTTAAATAAATATTTTTCGAGATTAATATCATAATCGTTAATCAATCACTGAGATAATCCAGTGTTTAGTATTGCAATGAACTCATGGCATATACGATAAAGATTAGTTGTTTTATCGAGTCTTCGTAAAATTGACCGGAAGTAATTCTTTCGCCATTTCACATTGAGGTTGGTTGTCCATGCTTATTTGGACTAATACATATACTTGTACTAGTAGTTGGAGTAATACACCCCAGTTGTGCACACTGGAAATGAGTCAGGCATCAAGGTGATGGAAAATTATCTTATGCCTTTTTGACGGATGTTTATCTTTAAAGGGGAAACCACTTAATTGTGACCAATTAGGTTGACCTGTAAACCTATAAGTCGATAAAGGTTTCTCTACAAACCCATTTTTCTACATCACTGTCCAGGTTGCTTGACCTTAAAGTCGATAGGACCATCCTTATTCCATGAAAAGTCTCCATATGAAATATGGTACTTTTGGGTGGATAGAAATATTAGAAAATCAACCAAGGTCCTGATCCAGTCCTACTGACCTTTTGACCCCGAACTTTGACATCTGTTGTTTGGTAACTCAAATGAATTTGAATCAATTGAGAACCGTTTTCCTATATCCATGCAAATTTGCTTGGACTTGGACATTTTGACTCCAAGATCGTCTTTGTCTGTGAAGAGACTCAAATGAAAAGGAATATTACGTAAACCCTGAAATTTGTTTAGGGATATATTGACAGAGGAGAAAGTTTGATAATGAATTATTTTACATGTATAATTAAAGTTATATATGTAAAATACATTCATTTCTTATGTAACTAGAATAACGCATTCTGATTGGTTAACAGTATACAGATAACCATATCCTCGGTTGAAGCGTATGTTATACATGTACACATTTGATAACGAACCTTTGTGTTTTGATTTTCGACCACAAACACTAATGCGAAGTAATTTAAAATAATGCGCATTGAAACTGCGTTCACCGCAAGGCGATAGTGCCAAGTAAGCTTAACGTAATGTATAAGTATATGAGACATTTCTTTTTAAAAATGGACTTCGTATATCCTAAAAACAAAACATTTGTACACGTAGAATAATTATTATTCCACTTTTAAGTACAGTATCACTCCCTGAGGTTTAGATATTTCGTGCTTGGGTTCTATTTAACAAAATTTCTCAAGAGTTTATTCTTGGACAAAAATCTCCTACGCTGTCATTATTTCCATATATTTTTATTTCAATGATTCTGTTATCTAAAAAACTTCCAAATACGGTGGTCCTTTATAGGACGAGTGTTACTTCCAAGACCAATTACGTTTAATTATAATG
The DNA here is from genome assembly GCA_903981925.1 of Ostrea lurida. NCBI lineage: Eukaryota > Metazoa > Mollusca > Bivalvia > Ostreida > Ostreidae > Ostrea > Ostrea lurida. Next base: position 3,857 of record CAJDSM010016563.1, on the reverse strand, counting down.
TCGCCATACATAACCATGTTGGCATTACCATGACAATTCAACTAATTGCGTTGAAGAAAGCTGTCTTGCTGGCCAAAATGAAAATTACTCGGGAAAAAACATTAGCGTTTTGAAGATCCATGGTGCTGCATGAAATATTCAAACCTTCGTGATGTAAAGACTTCAATGCGTGATGTAAAAACTTTACATGTTCGTATGAAAAAAAGCCCTCCCCAATGTAACTGCTTTGTAATTCGTATTCAATTTGGCTAATGAACTTAGATTTGTACAGAAGCACTTGACGAAGGTCCAACCTGAGTTTAATATATTATTTTTTTTTTTAAATTTCTACATTGAAAGGGAGTTATGAAATTATCAAGCTATATTAGTGCCTGTGGTTTTTTTTTTTTCAGTTCTGAAATCAAAGTATCTAATAACATTCTACTAAAATACCAAACGTTTAACTAAAATAAGAATTTATGTAGCTGTCTTTAGACAGGACATTAAAATCCGTTCCACCGCTTTCATTTACACGTCGCCGATAAAACTCATGCCCTGTTTCCAATAAGGATTTTATTCCGCATTAAATGTAAGTTACTGCGCATTAAATTTGAACCGCGTTCGCTCGGATGTTTTGGTGGGAATTAATTTTTTTTCGAATCAGAAATTACATCACGTTTTCATGTGCATCAAATTTACTTCGTATTAGCTCCTTGGACCCGTGGGGGTCCGGGTTAGAATAGGTCCTCAGCATCCCCTTGCGTGTCGTAAGAGGCGACTAAATGGGGTGGTCATTCGGATGAGACCGGAAAAACCGAGGTCCCGTGTCACAACAGGTGTGTCACGAAAAAGATCCCCGAAAAGATCCCTCCCTGCTCAAAGGCCCTTAGTGCCGAGCATAGGCCTAAATTTTGGAGCCCTTCACCGGCAATGGTGACGTCTCCATATGAGTGAAATATTCTCGGTGGGACGTAAAAACAATAAATAATCAATCAATTATTAGCTCCGTGTACGCAAAGCGAAAGTAATGCGTACATGACGCATGCGTAGTGGTAAATTGGGTCACATGCATCATGTCTGTGCTTAACCACAGATATTTATTTTGTTTTTGATCGAAAAACTAATTAAAATAACATAATTCATTTAAAAAACGTGTGCAAACATTACGTCTTTTAATACTATCATACGTGGTCATTAAATATTACCATACGTTAATATATGCTTAATTGTATAGGCATACTGACTAATACAAAATCATATGGAAGGAATTGCTTTTATACACGATAAAAAATATTAATCTAAAATTATGGCAATGTCAATGCGGGGTTTGTTTGTTTGTTTGGTTGGTTGTTTGGTTTTTTTTTTTTTTGTTTTTTTTTTTTTTTTTTTTTTTTTTTTTTACATTTAAAAGAAAAAAAAAATCCAGTGTGCCGTTCATTGGTTAAATTTTGTACCACATGATTTCATTGTAGGTCCTTAAAAGTTACGTCATAACATTAGCTGATAGGCCTGAAGAAACAATTGCCATGACTAAAAACTGGTCGTCAGAGGTAATAACGAGACTTAGTGATTTCTCGAAAACCTATAAGAACAAACTTTTTGTTTGTAGATCAGTTACTTATAAATGGTACACCGTATATACATGTTTATTAAACTGGTTCGATACGCAAGAGCTTGCTCTGAGTATGATCAGTTTTTAAATCCAGGCAAGCTACCGACAAACAAATTGATGTTTCAGGGGTTTCAACCGTCACGTTTTGCAAGTTTCATATTCTTTGTTAGGCATTTCTTTATACACTATTTTTGAGTACATATATCAAGATTGGGGCCCACGGCGGGTGTGACCGGTTGATAGGGGATGTTATTCCTCCAAGGCACCTGATTCCACCTCTGGTGTCCTCATTAAGATTCATGAGATTGATCACCATTCTTTATCTTCACCATTTCCAATAAACCTCTTGNATTAAGATTCATGAGATTGATCACCATTCTTCCAATAAACCTCTTTACGCAATATTAGATTGACGTCAGGTGGTTTATTGAAATTTCGGCACAGACCGACGGTCATCTTTGGTAGGATACCCTCAAATTATGCGACCTATCTTGGTCGAGGGGAGTATGAAATCACCGTAAGTTGTGTTTCAATACCACCACAGGTTAATTCTCATACACCTCTGATGAGACAAGATAAGTCATATCATTGTAAATTATGCATGATGTAAATTATGCAGGAAGCTGGCGAAAGACTGAAAAAAAAGTCTCATAAATAGTTACATGTCGAGAATTCTTATCAAAGATCGTTTAACAAGGTAGAAAACATTAAAAATCATGTATAATTCATCAAAAACACTGCATGACTTTGAAGGGTATGCGTGTATAGAAAAACCTTCGATAATAGCGGTGTTTTTTCTGCACTGCTGTTTTATGTCCGGGGTTTGATGTCGTTGATAATACCGTAATACGGAGGAAATCAATTACTCGCCATGATTAACTCCATAACGTCCCCCCGGCTGATGAGCTGAATTTGAAAAGCCAATTAATTTATACAATAACGTACCTGCTGAAAGTCTAATGGGCGCCCCATGATCAAATAGACTGGTGCAAATTTTATTCCGCGGATTGGGAATCTTCGCATGATCTGTGATAACAATTGAAAATGAAACAATATTTCACCTGAATTCTAGCATCAGGCTATCAGACATTATCATATAAATGTTTGTTAAGATTTTCATGGTTTTTTTTGAACACCAGATCTAGATGGCTGTGTTATGAAGTAATGGACATGTGTTATTCTAAATAATGCTAATGTTATACAAATTCAGATGTACTTGCATATAATTCTTTCTTTTTTAATTATACAAATTCAGATGTACTTGCATCCCGGGGGGGGGGGTGTCTTCTTCACTACTTTTGTATACAATTAGTCACTTTTTGACATGTTCTAATATATCAATGGATGCAATTTCATCAATCTGTTATATCAATGTGTAGACAATTTCAAATGGCATGTCATTGCATTTTTATCTGCTGGAATCCATCCTCGAATAAAATTTGTAATCATGAATAAATTGACCCCCCCGATTATACATACAACCGGGTATCAGTTAGAATAACAATATGCACTTATTTGCATGGGCAGCAACTGTACATGACAGTCATAATAAATCATTGGTCAGAATTTCAAACGAAATATTAACGGGTGTGAGTTTAAAAATAATGAATACATTAATGAGGGGGGGAGTTGAAAATTCAGCGGGACGCATACGTCTGTACCCAAGGTATAGGTTGAGCCCCCCACCCGGGATATACATCCAAGGTCTCTTACGTTGTTGTCAAGTCTACAGCGATAAAGAAATCTAACATGCCATATGTGATATGTTTAAAATGGGGCACCTATGATTATCATGTATGAATACATGGCGATAGGCTAGCATTGTAATAATTTCGATATGAGTAGAAAAGGCAAGTGTTATTCTTAAACTCATCATCAAGAGGAGGCTTAGCATCTATTCTTGCGCAATCTGTTTCCTAAATTCAATTTTGATTTATATGTCCGGATTTCCGTTTTTCCGCTTTTCGTTTCAGCGTAATATTTTTTTAATCACGTTAACGCTTTTAAAGGAATCAAATCAATATTTTGAATAAGTATCATGTGTAATCTAAAATTTATTACTAAAAAAAAATTGTTTTGAGCTGAATTCAAAACTTCGATACAATGAAAATTTCACTGGAATATCTGTGAAAGCCATCCTTTGATCTGCCATTGTTTCAATCATAACTAGTGATTTCACTCAACATGATATGTATATTAAATTATATCTATATCATATATATGTAACTGCCATATTTTCCACGCGGAAAAACCGAGGCCCCGTGTC
>CAJDSM010016562.1:18836-40165 GCA_903981925.1 Ostrea lurida | reverse complement strand
TCAAGGATCCTTTCCAAACGCACGTCTAGTTGAGACAAATGTTTATATAATGAAGCCTACAAATCTTGGGGTTTTTTTCTGGGTTTTTTTTTAATCTATTATTTCATTTTTAATGCACAGCAAAGACAACGAACGTNTTTGAGACAAATGTTTATATAATGAAGTCTACAAATCTTGGGGTTTTTTTCTGGTTTTTTTTTTTTTAAATCTATTATTTTATTTTTAATGCACAGCAAAGACAACGAACGTTATGTATACACAATAAAATATGATTAAATTGAGAGGAAAAATACCGCACGTTCAATAACTCTCTCACTCTTCTGTTAGTTAGCACTATCAGGCACTAGCATTGCGGTTTTCGTTTGATGTGAATGCGTAGACATCATATCTCATTAAAAAGAAATATATAGTAAGAGTGTCATACGAACATGGGGGGCAGTAGCCTAAGCATGTTTTAATTTGAATTTAGCAAAAATATAGAAATATATACTAAACGGAATGTTTTTTCCCCTGTTACTTTAGAGAACATGGCTTTCCAATGTAATTAGCATGTGTACTCAAGTCATGGAAATCTTAACCACCACTCTACCACCTACCCCTTAAATGGTATGAAATACCAACCACTGGGTACAGATCTAGAGGACAGCATTAGTACCAGTTTTTGTATTGACTGCTTCTGGGCATTTGCTGACCAGCAGGCCGATTTTTTTAAAACTCTTATCTATTAATTCTGGACAATATGCCAACTAAACCGTGATTCACTTCCCAATACACCATTTATTCCATTATTAACTTAAAACTTGCTTGTATACGATCGCGAATAATGCAGTTCTTGAGTTCTCGATATCGCGTAAAATGAGTATTAATTGGTACAAGACCAGGCGAATCAACAAAACGTAATTTCGTAAGTTATTATTATATGGAGTGCATTGAATGTTGTTTTCTATTACTATCTTCTGGAGATAATTCCATTGAATCTTTGAAGTATCATCAACCCCGTGGAGAATCGGGTTAGAATAGGTCCTCAGTGCCCCTTGCTTGTCGTAAGAAGCGACTAAGTGGGACGGTCCGACGGTCCTTCGGATGAGTCCGCAAAAAGACCGAGGTCCAATGTCACAGCAGGTGTGGCACAATTTAATATCCCTCACTGCCCAAAGGCCACACGCACCGAACACAGGCCTAAATTTGCAGCACTTCACCAGCATTGGTGACGTCTCCATATGAGTGAAAATTTTTCAAGAGGGACATAAACAATATATAATCAATCAATCAATGTTGATTCATTTGAAGCTGAGATCAGTTGCTTAGGAGGAGTAAACATCCCTTGTTCACCGATCACACCCGCCGTGCACTTTTGCATCAGTGATAACATTACTGTCCGCTAATGCCGTAATAATACCATTAAGCAAATTAGCAAACACTAGGACAACACCTAATTATATCAAATATGTAATCGTTGGAAGATCACATTGACCAATCAATGATCTACATTTAAGTTTACGCTAGTTAATTAGAATTTAAAAAAATCAATTTACGTATCTAATATTGTAGAAGTTAACTTTCTGTTTATGCACGTATACTTTAATAAAGTACCATGTAAACACAGAAATGCAAGGTATAAAGTATTTTGTATTTTCCCACATCATCAACTTCAAACAGCATATAATATTATGTTCTTCACGACCCGTTATCATATAATTTTACTATCTTTATGACAGGAGACTAAATTAATTGCCTGATGAATCTGAGTTAGTCTGCAATGGTATGAGACAAATTGGAACAACGATTATTCAATTATAAATCATGGAGAAACTGAACGTACTTTAGACCATAAAAACAAGAAATCTGTGAGTCGATGCTCACTGGAGATACCCCCGTTCTAGACCTTTTAAAGCTGTTGATATATTAGTAGGTGTACAGAATTACAAGTTCTCGGCAAACAGGAAGTAGATGTCCGATGAATCTGAAAATGCATCTCACGATACACCATACATGTACCTAGTATATAAAGCATCAGTACCCTGTGATCTATACAAGTAGTTGCTGAGAATTATGTTACGAAAAAATNACCAAAATATCAGTACCCTGTGATCTATACATGTAGTTGCTGAGAATTATGTTACGAAAAAATGTGTGACTGACGGAATGACGGACGGACATGGGTAAAACAGTATACCCCCTCTCCTTCGAAGCGGGAATATTATAAATATGATTATCTGGTTCTTAGGCCAGTTGTTTCAATATTTGACGATCAGGAAGGAAGGCATTATTTTTATTGTGAAAAACAATGATGAAGGAGACGCCTTTTTTTAAAACCTGATGACAAACATACGGCTTGTATTCATGAAATACCAGCTCACTGATGATCTCTAGCTTATGTCTGAGCTGTTTTATTAATGGCTGTACACTGTATGCTACATTGTGTTTCTTTTCGTCAGAAATGGATTGACTGAACTCTGGGGTCCACGAAATTCATAGAACCATTTAAATCACTAAAACTAAGTATTGAAAAAGTATCATTAAATTACATATAAAGGGTGTTAGTTAATGGTATATGCAAACGTTCCCAAGGTTTAAATCAAATTGATGGAAAATTGAATGATTTATAGCTAATTTTTGTTCCATCTTTGCTTTCAGATATCATTTCTCAAATTAACCATGCTGGCGAAACAAACGGTACTGTCATTGTGTCAAAAATTACTCGTACAGTTGAAAATGAGAAATATTTATTGCATTATTACCCTCAGATGAAAAATACTGGTGATTGAAATAGAACAAATATGAAATATCCAATGAAGTTTCTATAAATAGCACGTGATGCGTCTATATAGCCATTTTATAGCATTTGATTGTTTTATATGTTAGCTAATTCCATGCACTAGGCCCTGTAATTCAGAATTTTTTTTCAGAAATACAATATAAACCAATTTGTGAAAAACACCCATTTCTGACATACAGCACTTCAATTCAGACTGGCAAGTCGTTTTTGTCTAGTAAAACCGATATCCTCGGTGCTTCAGATCACTTCCAAAAAGTCTTGATAGAAACTAAAATGATGTCATTTATTATTGCCCAATAGAACACACATTCAAAAACAATATTTCACATTAGAAGAACTGTAGAATCTACTCGCCGCCACCAGGTAGACATTAGTCGTAATCTTGAATATATGTATCCTACATCTACGAACAAGAAATTCATATATAGAAGACATGATTTTTTTTTAATTTGGATATATAAGAGTTAGGGTACATAATCGCTGTATAATTTTCAAGAATTGTAACAAACGAAATGCCAACGGTTTAGGTAAAGCGAGTACATCTCGGTAATGCAAGACATGCGATAGGCCTACATAGAGCTCTGCTGCCCCCCCCCCCCCCCCCCCCATCCATTCCTCGTATCTTATTGAAACAAATAATTGTTAAAGGTTTGATGTAAAGGGAAAAATCTAATAAAACAATTGTATCATTGATGAGAAAAAAAACCAATGCATGTTCCAGTCACAAATATGCATATCGACAGCAAAATACAAAATTAAAGGTTTTTTTCATCGATGAATTTGTTATTGTCGTATATACGTTCACGGCATCACGTGACCCGCATTTTCAAATCGGATGTCGATTAACCCGACGAAAATTTAATTAAGACTGAAATTTAATTTATAAAATTATGATTTATTTTATAAATGTATATTGAATAAAGTCCAACTCATTTTCTTAATCTTAGAAAGCCAGAAGGCATCAATTCGACATTCTAAATTCAAAAATCCAAAATCAAAAGTCCAAGATTCGGTGATTCAAATATCCAAATAGCCAATCAAAATCAAGAATTCATCTACTTCAAAGTTTAGATTAGACCCAAGCGCTTGTGGCTTGGGCGTGAAAATACTGATAGTTGGTAGGGGGAAATGATTATATACTGGAAATGTGTAACGTTGTAGAAAAAATTGAACAGGCGCAGTCTTCTTAATTGTTCCACGTGCATATGGTATATTAGCGATTCCGTTTGTATTTAATGTATTCTTCCCCCTTAAAATTTTCGATTATGTAAAAAGTACAATCTTTCTTCGTTAAAATATTTCGTAACTTTTGCCATTCCAGAATTTAATATATTAAATCTTAAGGATAAACATAGACGGACATAGAACTGTTAAGTAATTCATAATGACTAATAAATGTAGAACAACTTTTTTATTTTCAATCATGAAAAGTTTTAATATTCGGTCTTATACTTGGCCGGATTTTCCACCAAGCGAAGGGAATACTTAAGGTACCGAATGGGAGAGGCGAAAACACTCTGTATATAGAGACATAACGGCAACTAACTTATTGGTTTTGATTAATACACAGCGCCGGACCATGCGATATACAGATTTGTCGAACGGGGCCTGGTTTGTAAAAAAGTGGCAATCTACAATTCCTGGCTAGAGGTCTAAAATAAACCAAAGTGGAGCCCCCGGAAAGCTTCTTGGTTTAAGGCTTTTAAGTTATTTGAGGGGTTATTTAGCAATCAATTCTATATCATAAGATAATTTTGTCACCAAAAAGGGAGGGGGGGGGGGCTGCGGCCCCCCTCTAAATCCGCCACTCTGGTACTTATATTGATTACCAAAACAGCCCTTACAGTAGATACCCCTAACATACCAATTTATGTTTACAGTCAATGAGTTCGATAAATTTCTTATAAACACAAAGATTTCTATGGATAGAATACTCTTGGGCTGGCCAAAGAAATCATGTCAGCCGAGTCTTAGTCGCCGCCCCCCCCCCCCCCCATCCCCATGTGACTTACGCGTTGATGATTGGTTATTAACTGTTTTACGTCCACTCGAGACTATTTAACTCATATATGAACGTCACCAATGCGGAAGGTTGCAAAATTTGTAAGCCTATCTGGCACTCAGGGCCATTTGAGCAGGAGGTGTCCGTGCCACACCTGCCCTGTGTCACGGGCGCTCGGTTTTCCGGTCTATTCCGAAGGACCGCCCCATTCAGCCGCCTCTTACAACACCAAGGGATGCTGGGGACCTAATTACTACCCGGACCCCCACGGTCCAGTGACTTACGATTGGTCCATGTCTCTATTATAAAATACTAGACACGCCTGCCACCTCAGCAATGACAAACCGAATGTTTTGTCAATCGGAATCGAATTAACATCATTTCCACGGCCGTAAACCCCCCCCCTTCAAAAATGGAAAATGTCAAGGTTTACTTCTGAAATGCCTATGTTAATGAGTGATTACAGAAATTCTCTATAAGTCAATTTCACTCTGTTCATGACTATATATCAATTGCCTAAAATATCGCACCTCTTCCTCAAAGGCTGGGTACGGCCGATTAGGCCTGCCTTGAAAAGGTGCACACCGTATTTTTACCAAAGGCTTGGGTTCATATAACTATGCGGAAGTAATTCATCGAGTAACAAATTTCAAGCTCTTTTCAAGGGTTACATGCAGCTTTTTCTATCTTGTTTCGCCAGTCAGCTCCACTGAATATACCATGTTACACAGCAACAAAAGTCAAAAGGTAAACTTGAATAGCAAAACAGCCCATAATCACATTTCTCAATCGCCCTGCCTCAATGCACATTAATGTCATAGGCGGACTTGCCCCCCCCTCCCCCTCTTTCTTGTGCTATTCATTGTAACGTACATGTATATAACAACTAGCTAATCAAGAACCCCCAACCACCCGACTCAGGGACACGTCATACGCCAATGTGTTTGATTTAAAGAAGTTTGCGTCCGTAAAGGGGGGGGTACAAACCTAACATGTGTCCCACGGGGTGTGTCTCTTTGGCCCGTAAGTACGATGCGCATACACAAGTTCTTTAAATGTAAATTCTGATACACAGCTTTTGATAAACTTTAAATTCAAATACATGTATAAGATTGTTTTAAATGCTTGCAAACCAAATTCCTTTCTGAATTTTAGATCAAAATGAAGTAACCCTCCCCCCCCCTCCCTCCCGATTTTTTAGTATTTTTAAAACTAACATAATCTCATCTACTATTATATTGTTCCTCTCTGCTTCAACGTGATAAACAACACCGTTTTTTTTGAATTAAAAGAAAGTAGAGGAGAGCATACACAGAGTCATTCCGACTCAGAATCGTTAACATGTAACACGTGACATTATCAGTTTCAAAACATTCAACAAACAAAAAAATAGTGTTACAACATTAAAGTCATATAAAATACTACCCATTCCTATGCCTATATTGGGATTCAACGAATTATTCGAGCTATTCCGAATAGTCCTTCGAAACATCGACGTCGACTAAAAAAATTAGTCGAATAGCCAATAAAATATTTAGCATACTATAATTAACTTATATCGTGTCCTGTCAATATCTGAAATTGCCACCGAAGAAAAATTGCACAAAGTATAATCATTGTCAGCAATTTCGATTCCATCTACAGATTACTTGTATCAAACACTGAACGACTTGCATGTACACATGCAGCTGGAAAACTGCATTTGTTATTCAATCAAATTCCTGATATTTAAACATAATCTTAAACATCCACCCATCCTTATAGGAATGACGCGATATAATGTTCTGTTAAAAATATATTAGTACATGAAGTACATTGTGTTCCAAATGCATGGTGGGGTTATCAGAATGCATATTAAAAGGAGTGTCGCGCATGTTTTTTTGAGATTATATGTACAAGTCCAAGGGATGTTTTCATTGGGGTTACCTAACAGGACTTTCACCAATGAACTGACCGCTATAGTGCGGTAATTACACCTCGTATGTTATACACCCTCTTTATTCCATACATAAACGCATACGAATTTTATTGAAGTTAAATCTACATGTAAATTTTTAAATAGATGGCGTCTAATTGTTTGTACAAACATCGTTGCATATGCATACTTTTGTGAACATGATTGCTTATAAACCTATGAAACCCGCTAGGGCGTAATCTAGCTCAGAAATAATTATAGTTGATCATAAAGATGGTTATAATATCATTCTATATATGCCGTTTCTCTAAATCCAGATGCTTTTTGCTACATTACATCTGGTGTTTTAAAAAGAAATATATATGTTAGAAAATTGTACTGGATACATGTATGTATATTGTAAATACAGTACAAGCACAATCAACCGAATAATCGAATAGTCTTCGACTAAAGCTAATGATAAATTCGACTAAGAATTTACTCATTGACATCCCTAACTTTATATATTATCTTTCGATTTGATATAAATGTGTATTATATAAATTCTTGCATGGCAAAAAAACAGAAATATTTTACCGAAAGTAAAATGTATTTATTTACATAATCAGAAAATTTTCTTAAGGGGAAGTAAATTCTAATAAAATACACAGGAAGCTTTCCTCAATAAACACTAATCATACCCACAGCACGTGAACCAAGAAACTGCCCTTTCCCAACTTTTTCTACAATGTACACTTTCCAGTATTATCATTTCCCCTGCAAAGTATATATTTTCACCCCACAAATCACAAGCGCTGGGTCTATTTAAAACTTTGAATATGAATTCTTCATTTTGATTGGCTGATTGGATATTGAATCACGAAATCTTGAATTTGAATCTGATTTCGAAATTTTGGATTTTGAATTTAGAATGTCGAATGAGCCTTCTGGCTTTCAGTTCTAGATATTTACGAAACATGGGACAAGTCCTTAACATTGTATCTAATCTTGTCTTTCAACGTCTCTTCGACTAAGCATTTGAAAACTTATAGAATTAGAATCCATATGTCGGAATAACACAATGACACATCAGTTGTTTATTTCATTTAGGACAGCAATACAATTAGTCAAGCTGCACCTTACAGTAAGAGGAAGGTGGACCTGAAGATACAGATATTTAACCTTGTAATACCTTACATAATCACCACCGCACAACCATGAAAGCAATGATTATTAAGAAATCTTTTCACAGATTTGAATAAAAAGAAATTGAGTAAAATATCTTCTATTCGTCTTTGATATATTTATCTATCAACCAATATTCATCACAGAGTCCTTCCACATGCTTCATATGGTATTCTCATGCCACTAAAATTGTGCCCCCTATTGGTCAGACTTAATTTTATATCATACGAAGCAGAAATTTGTTCAAAAACTGTTACGGGATAAAAACAAAAGACTTGCCGTGTCCTTCAACCTTACATATAGGTATATAGCAATGTCTTATCAATTAACAATCATAATGTGACAATTATGTCCATTTGATATATCCTGACGATCTCGAAATAAAGGACACCACAGAATCTGACAGATCTGCTTCATATTTGGATATTTTACTTAATGTTGACTCTAATGGCAAACTGACAACATGCATTAATGATAAACGTGATGACTTTGAGTTTGCAATTGTCAACTTTCCATTCTTGTAGTAATGTACATGTACCACTATCACCTGTTAGGTGTGTATAGTCTCTCAGTTGATTCGATACGCAAGGGCATGCATGTGATGAGGACTTTTTAAAGCGAGGTCAACTACTAACCAAAAGTTGATGTGCAGGGTTAATACGAATCTCGTTAAAATCATCATTTCGCAAATTCTACGGTCGCTATAAGACCTTGTTGCGATTACAAATTGTTGCACTGATTGTTTCATACCCTTTGTTAGACGTCATGTTGTACTATATTTGACGACGGGTAACCCCGTTTACTTTTTCCGACTTACGGCCACGGCGGTGTAACCGATCAGCAGAGGATGCTTACTCCATGGCACCTGATCCTACCTTCCGCTTTTGTCGGAGGTCCATGTTGCCCTATACCTGGATTTTGTAATATACAATGTATGTTTTTGGGACTATGATTACGTTTAACACCATTGTTTACTTCGCCATTTATATTAAACAAATGTCAACTGATTCAATACGCTGATTTTGGGTGTCCTTATTTCGAGTTGTCAGATCATATTTAAAACATGGACAAATTATGATTTTAATTGGAATAGGGCATCATCTATATATCCTACAGTGAACTTCGATATTCGAACACGATATCTTGAATACCAATGAATATAAATTGGCAAATAAATATGTGTAAGATGTGCGCTGAGTATAATGAGAATCCGATTGTTGAGTAAATCCTAGTTCATTTAAAAAGCCAATTATGAAAATAGTAATTTTACAAACAAAGCCATGTTGTACTTGCTTTATCACTGGAACTAGTACAAGTTTTCATGTAGTCTATTAAATTGTAACTCATTTTCCACTTCTGGCTTCTTAAAGACAGATATAATAAAAAGTACGCATTTTTCCGTCAAATGTGAGTACGGGATTTATAATTTTCGAATAGTGTTGATCCATTCAGACAAAGTGTCAAGCTCCTCTCCTCAGATTTTTGTCCACTGCGGCGTATTCTTCCACAGATTCGTGATATTCATGAAATATATCGCCATTTAAATGAGCGAGGTTCTAAGAATTTAAAACCTTTTAAAATAAGGGACTTAAGAATCCTCATTTTGGACTATATTTATATCCAACCTTAATAATATGACCATGCGGGACCATAATTAAATGAGGAAGAGGAACATATATACTTTGGAGGATTTCGTTGTAATTGTTCAATATCTAGGCACTGCAACGTCTGTGTGTAATTAAATAACTTGGATGCAATATTGAAATTATATCGATATAAATACAAGGTGTGATTTCATCTTAAAGTAAGGCGGATACAGGGCTGTACTTTTTCATGGTTGAGGATGCTGACGAAATTCATGTCAATGATAGTATGAATCGGCGGGTTTCTTGAGTTTCTCTCATCACTTATATGCGGTGGAACAAAGGTGTGTGAATGCAACATCCCAATCATATAATCAGTCTGTCTTCCGGTTTGAGGAATCGAAGTAGGAGCTATCTTAAGTTTTTTCTTGTAATTCAACATTTTCAAAGGGACATAGTACTAGTAAAGTATGTGAGAATGTGATGTGGATCAAATGGTTTATCACGTAGGTAAAGGGAAACATAATTTCTCATTGCCTACGGAAAGGTGTACTTAATGTTGCTATGGTGTGAGGATATATTTTTTCTATAATTCTCAATTTCATAGATAAGATGGAATGGCGGGGGAGTTAAAATGTATAAAGAAGTTGATGGCCTCCGTTATTAATTTCAAATTATGACCCGAAATACGTTTATTAAAGATCCGTTTATATGAGTCCACATAGGTTACATTCAATTCCGTAGAACACATTGGACGATTTGCACGTCCACAGTCTTGGTAAAAAAAAAACCTGTTGTTTGGTTAAATTGCTTGAAAATGAATTTCTAGTGATAAGAACACCACATGTTTTAAATTTTTGTAGAGCATTTTAGAAATAGGACACAATTAATCGTCGTAAATATTTTGTAAGGACTTGACAGTTTTTATTCGAATAAAGTATTGACATTCTTATACCAAAACTGGTATTATCTTCTGACACCTATAAATCCATATTTTTGATGCCCGCAGGACAATCCGAGAGGCACCTACCGATCTGTTAGAGCACGTGCCCCTTATAGACTCAGCAGTGACACCTCCTTATACTGGGTGACGTACCAGCCAGTATATGTTTGTTATCCTTCTGTATACTCATAGTAGCATATATACCGAACGACAATTATCCTCGGGGACAAATTGTCCACCAGCAGAGATACATGTTTGGTGGTTAAACATAAAGATCTAATCAATAAACACACTGTACCGAATGCTATCTGACGTGTTTTTTTTAAACCAATAGTTAGGCCGTTTTTATATATACATGTATACTGAGTTTGACTATGAATTACTCTGTTGACCTGATCAAGATAAAGGGCTCAAGGCGTGTGCGACCGATCATCAGGGGATGCTTACCCTTTCTAGACACCTGGTCCCACCTCTGATATGTCCAAATGTCCTTGTTTGTCCTTGTAATTGTGTATTTTTTATAGGAGTTTTGAGATTGATCATTGTACGTTATTTTCACTCGTTAATTCAAGCATTCACAGTTCTACTAACGAGAATGGGGACCAGTCGGTTGGTGGCACTAGTGTTGGTGGTAGTAGTAAATGGTGCCAATAACACTAATATTGTCATTGGCGTTTTTGATGACAGTAGTAGTTATAGTGACAGTAATAGTTATGAAGATTGTCGAGTCACACTAGTGGATACAATTACACAATAGTATTTATGGTCACACTAGTGGTTATAATTAGAAGTAGGAACTCTATTGGCTGTAGTAATGATGGCACTAATAAGTATGGAGACAGTGAGTAGTACATGCAGTTATGGGGACACTAGTGGGAATGATAATACTCGTAGTTATGGTGGTAGTTATGGTGATAGTGGTAAAGTTGCACTAAGTTGTACTTTTGTGAAAGTGATATTTGTGGCGACAATAATGAATATGCGTTCCAACGATATGATGGCACCAGTGTTATGATGATTTGAACACTTGAACAACCATGTACCATCAGCTATGACTGTTATCATATCGTTACAATTCTATTCTGCTTGTTTGATGTGTATGAATTTCCCTCTCATGCTTTTGGGATTAACTACGCTTAAATGTTGAGATTAAAATTTGTCATAGCATCAATAATTAATCTCCTTACTTAAATGTCAAAAACTAAAACGATACACTCCTTGCACATAAATAGTATTAAAAATCCAGGCCGGTTCTCGAGTGCAATCTTGAAATTCTATCTATATATTATCCTCAATTGTCTCGCCATGTAGAACGGCATCTTAGTTTTATAATAGACCAAAAAAGTACATGTAACTTTGGAATATGAATAATACATTTATCAAGACGGGCTAAATAAAATTCGTAAGGATGTCATATTGGAATTTATGATTTGCTTTCGGGCGTTAAACGAGATTATGTACAACCTAATATTTCTATAATACTAAATCAGAGACAGTTTCTGGTGCCAAAGATCCTCAGAAATCACGACGTACAACGATTTTATTTTTAACTATTTGATCATGGTATGAACTTCACATCTTCCTCTTGGCATTGTCCCTTCCTTCTTGTAAATATGTTGCTTCCTTGCACTGAAAAAAAAAAACATCACGAGAATCCAAGCGATGTTTCGATTCATGTCTGTATGTTTTCCACGCATGCGCATTGAATAATTTGAAAAACAGACATTTAGTATCATAAAATTAATAATTCTGTGATGAAAGATGTGATGTTTACAGAACATACGGAAGAAGACATGGGTGTTGGAATATGCGTCACATATTTTCAACATTGCATCGGTGGATCCAGGATAACACAAAGACTTTAAATTTAGAAAACAAAATTGCTAAAAAGTTTTTGTCAATTATATGTAAGTTTAAAAAAACCTAAACTATGAATGATAGTTCTTGCTGAATGCCGCAAGATCTATAATAAAGCTTCGGGTTTATCAACATTTTAATTGAAAAATAACATGCTTAGCTATAGCAAGTTAGTCGCAGGTGTTTGTGTTGTGTTTAAAGGTGGCCTACTACATCTGGGAAAAGTTTCTCAAAACAACACGAACTAATATGATCATGAAAGATATGATGATATATGATAAGTATACATGTGCATGTCATGTGGAAAATATGGAATTTTGGATGCAAAAATATGATTTTCAAACATTTCTTTCAGTAAATATGAACAAAAGTCTCTGGTGGATTTGAACCAGCCTGACGCTTTACCTACTGAGCTATGATGATATACAAGAATGTTGATCAAAACAAACAATTTCATAAAGTATTTAAATCGCCATCTTGTGACGTTGTGTCATAATGAGTAAAAACCTTGTAGACATTCAAATTTTCATAAAATGCTATTTAGAATACGTATTGATAAAATTGATAAAAATAATATCGATTCCTACTATTTTGAACAATTTGAATGCATCAATTAGCTCTCAACTGCGCTATGAAGATGATTCGGAATTCAAAAGTTTCTTCAAGCTGACTCGGACATTTTACATCACGTGAATTAGAATGACAACCGATGTGTTGTGTAGAAACTTATAAAAATACCCTTTAAAGGGTCCGCACTCGCTTTTCAAGAGTGGGGAAATTTCCTGCCTCTTATAATTAAGGAAGTATAAATCATTACTCCTTCCATGTCCTTTTAGACTTACGTTTAAAGGCAGCATTTCGTAAATTCTATGGTCGTTATAACAAGTTAGTTTACCAATATGACCTATCATTGAGTCAAATGCTGTCTGATGTGTTTCATAGCCATAGTTAAGCCGTTGTTCACACACTGATTTGACTACGGACTGTTCCGTTTACCTGATCAAGACTATGGGCTCACGGCGGATGTGACCGGTCAACAGGGGATGCTTACTCCTCCTAGGCACCTGATCCCACCTCTGGTGTGTCCAGGGGTCCGTGATTGCCCAACTCTTGTTTTAGTATTCTATTTAGGACTTACGAGATTGATCACTGTTCGTTATCTTTGCCTTTACTTAAAACATGTGACGTTTTCAGATGAAAATAAGACTTGCTACATGTACATGTAGTTCTTATTGCCCCTGCGTGCGTGTCTCATGGCTCTTGGTTTATCAAACGGTCATAATAACCCCCACGTAAATTATAATTTGCTTATGAGTTGTATCTGGTTCTACTCTAACCTCTTTCTCCCATAATCTGTCAAAACCCATGGTATACTCATTGTATGCATCGACATGCTGAAATGTTTACCCTCTGTGCGCATGCGTGTAAAAGATCAAAAGACAGGAATTCAATATTTTTCGTATTAATTTTCTACTTTATAAGCGTGTGATTTTCGCAAAGTTTATACATTCAACTATGCAACAAAAATTGAGAAAGCTCTGGATAAATTGCTATTATATGACTTTTGCGCAAAATGAGGTGCAGTGCCTCTCGAAGCTTAATATAAGATGCTGGTCAACACTTTTAAATTAAGATTTTTTTATGTAAAGGTTTTGGTAAATGTTGTGGGTTACACACAAAAATCCAGGGAACAGTGTGAATAGGGAAAAGAGGGTCCACAAAAGAGCTTGTTCTTAGAAGCTACATGTAGTTTAGGTACGTATCCCTAATTCTGTGTTTAATCTTAACCCATATATATACAACGTACGAGTAATTAATTCATTTATCTAATGGAATCATTCATTAACTCGAGGGGTTGCTGATATAAAAAGGAATTCGATGAAATAAAAAGGTATCAAAATGAAAAGGAGATTACTAAAGACATCATTGTCTATTATACTAAATAAGGAAATTATTTGATGGGGCAGACAATCCTTTGAAGCAATTATGTACAAAACAATTATGCATTTGTTTGGCCATTGTAACTTATTTGACTTAATCCCACCAGGAACATTCACTGAAGGCGAGCTCGACCATTATCACTAAATCATAATTTCCTTTAGGCATCACGCCCTGCCTCTTGAATAGAATCGATATTCGGACGCTCTCTTGTTTTACAGCTTCATGTATGTCTTCTCCACAGTCAAGCGCATTGAATAACACTACAAAAGCAAATTAAAGCGTGAGAAAAATAACCCAAATCATGTACGGAGGGCATTTCCAGACAAAACCTTGAATATCTATCAAATGTCCTGCATTCAGTATGAGCGTTTATTGTCAACTAAGTAGGTTGTTCAGTATTTGCCCAAACCACTATTCTTTAATTTATGTCTTTTAAATTTTACCGTTGATTCACTTCTACGTTCAATTTTACACAATATATGTAATGATTATGGGCATGGGTGTTGTAAGAAAAGGGATGAAAAGAGGCGGGAATCGGTGAGGGGAAAAAGCTAGTGGTGAGAAGTGGAGAGATGAAGGGAGTATTGCGAGAAATGTAAGGAGGTGGAGAAAATATTGCAAGACATGTGAGGGATGAAGGTGAAAGATGGAGAGATTATGGCGAGAAACGAGAGGATGAAAGAAGGAAGATGGAGAAAGTGTGGCAAGAAATGAAATGGAGAAGGTGGACGATGAAGGGAGTGTGGCGACAAATTGGAGGGGGATAGGTGGAAGATGGAGAGATGAAGGGATTATGGCAAAAAATGGTAAAGGTGGAGGAAATACGGCGAGAAAAAGGAGGGGGAAAGGTGGAAGAGGAAGGGAGTGTAGTGAGAAATGGATGGGTGAAAGATGGAATAAGTATGGAGAGAAATGGGAAGATGGAAGATGAAAGGAGTGGCGAGAAAGTGAGAGGGAAAGACGGAGAGATGAAGAGAGTATGAAAAGAAATGGGGGGGGGGGTGAAAATCTAGAGAAGGCTTGATGGCGAGAAATGGCAGGAGGAAAGATGAGGAAAGCATGGCGAGAAATGCCAGGGTAAAAGTTGAAATAAATTAATGGGATATGTGAGGGGGCGGATGGAGGAAGTCGTGCAAGAAATGTGAGTGAGGAAGGTGAAAGATAGAGAAAGTATGGTGAGAAATGAGAGGATGAAAGGAGGATGGATAGAGTGTGGCGAGAAATTGGATTGGGAAAATGCAAAGATGAAGGGGTATGGCAAGAAAGGGTATAGGGGAAGGAAATATGGCGAGAAATGGGATGGGGGAAAGGTGGAAGATGAAGAGATTAAGGGGGTGTGGCGAGAAATGGGTGGGTGAAAGATGGAAGAAGTATGAAGAAAGGTAAAAGGTGGATCATTTGATTATTTATTGTTTTACGTCCCACTCAAGAATATTTCACTTATATGGCGACGTCACCATTGCCGGTGAAGTGCTGCAAAATCTAGTCCTATTCTCGGCGCTGGAGGGATCTTTATCGTGCCACACCTGCTGTGGCACGGGACCTCGGTTTTCCTGGTCTCATTCGAAGGACTGTCCCATTCAGTCGCCTCTTACGACACGCAAGGGGATGCTTGGGACCAATTTAACCAGTACCCCACGGATCGTGAAGTTTAAAGGAGTGGCGAGAAATGCTAGGGGGATAAGATGGGGAGTTGAAGAAAGTATGAAGAGAAATGGGAGGTGGAAAATAAAGAGAAGGTAATATGGCTTAAAATGGCAGAGGGAGGGATGACGGGAATATGGCGACGAATGACAGGGTGAAAAGTGGAAGTTGAAGGGAAATTACGAGATATGCCGAGGTGAAACACTGACGATGAAGGGATTATGGCGAGAAATGGGAGGGTGAAAATGGAAAATATACGGAGTATGGCGAGAATGGGAGGGGAAAGGTGGAATATTGAGGGAATGTGGCGAGAAATGGGAGTGGGGAAGGTGGAAGAGTATGGCGGGAAATGTGAGGGACGGGGAGATGGTTGAAGTATGGCAAGAAATGTGAGGGAGGAAGGTGAAATATGGAGAGAGTATGCCGAAAAATGAGAGGTTGAAAGGAGGATGGATAGAGTGCGGAGAGAAATGGGAAGGGGAAGGTGGAAGAGGAAGTCATTGTGGTGACAAATGGGAGGGGGAAGATGGAGAAATAAAGGGAGTATGCCAAAAAAAAGTAAAGGTGGAAGGAATGTGGCAAGAAATGGGAGGGAGAAGGTGGAAGATGAAGGGAGTGTGGCGAGAAATGGGTGGGTGTAAGATGAAAGAAGTATGGAGAGAAATTTGAGAGTGAAAGATGAAGGGAGTAACGAAAAATGGGGGAGATGAGGAAAGATAGAGACATAAAGAGAATATATCGAGAAATGGGAAGTGGAAGATAAAGAGAAGGTATTATTGTAAAAAATGGGAGGGAAAAGGTGAAAGATGAAGGAAGTATGCCAAGGAATGAAAGGTGGAAGATGAAGGGAATATGGCGAGAAATGCCAAGGTGGAAGATGAAGGGAGTATGGCGGGAAATGCCGGGGTAAAAGATGGAGAGAGTATGGTGAAAAATGGGAGAGGGAAGATGGAGGGAGTATGGCGAAAAATTAGAGGGGAAGTCGGAAGGAGGAGAGGATTCTACCTTGGATGACAGATACATGTAGTTGTTTCTCTTTTATAAGGGTTATTTTCACATAAGTATAAGGAATAGCAGAAACTCGGATTTCCATTCACTAACAGCAGATTTAAGGAAAGGGGCACAGCTGCCCCTGAAATTTCTTTGAAAATTAAAACCAAATTACATAAAGCGAGCTTCTTTGAAAGGCTATTGCCTGCATGTACATTGTACATACATGTATGTATATATTCATATACGTTTATGTAGTACACTTAGCATTTGTAACAAATTGGTTAAAGTTCAATTTATATCCCGTAACTACAGACTCGGGCGTAGTAACTATCAAAGAGTACATTAAAGATCGAATAATCACTTTATAAAAGGGAATAGAAATCAGCGCAGAGTTTTTACGAATTCCAATACCCAACTAATGTGTAAATGAATTTTGTTTTCAAAAATTGAAAATTACTATGCTGTGTCAAAATTATATCGTTAATATTGCTCTACAATTCATCGAAATTCATGGTTGTAACATTTATTGGGCAAAAACAAAAATCTTAATATTTTTCTTTCTACAAAAGATGTATCTGTATGTCAATGAGTATATCTAGTGATTTGTAATTAATTTGCAACATGCTTTAAAGACCCATACCTACATTTTGCAACTATAATCGCCCCACATAATATACATGTAGTGCTCTAATCATGTAAGGCCGGTGCTCTCTATACGTGATATCTATTTAGTGTTGGGATGTTTTAAGTAGGATAACTAATGTACAGTTTGTTGAAGAATATAATAAGGCAAATGTACGTATTTATTAAGATTATGTGATTTTATATCAAATAGTCAACCATTAATTTAGCACAGTTTTTGGATTCCAGTCGGTTTTTCTGGGCGTCCCCTGTCTATCTAAATACACTGGCTCGGCCTCACGGCTATGCCGAGGTACAATGTCACGACTAAACTACGGGCCGAATTATCTAACAAATTTACCGGATGTCATCCTCTTTCTGCATGGTTTCTGAACTAGCCAGACGTGTTCACCCACCCACCCTTTATGATTGGATTTATGAATTTTCTGTTTTGATGCTTTCTTTATATCCATTGCAGATTATCTTGACAATACCTGCCCATCATGGCCGAGATGCAGGGATTGGGTGGACAGAAGCCATATCATGTGAAATTGGAACAGTGATGACCGCTGCCAGCCATTCCGGGCACCAATGACTCACTAAACCAATTTTCCTTGTAATGTTGGATGGGACTTAGTATTGGGGCATTTTACTTTTTGTTTTGTTTTCTGAGGGATAATTTATTGACTATTCAACACCCTTATCAGTCGTATCTTCTGTTGCAATTCTAGAGGAGGGCGGGGACTGGGGGATGCATTAGTGTAGGTCGGGATCAAGTGGCCCCATACCTGTTTGTCTCCTTACCCTGCTTACAAAGCAAGGGAGTGTGGCTTAAAGTATTACGTGTGTAGTGGTGGCAATACGATAAACAATCGTGGGTCGTGGCTGGTCCCACCTCCACCTTGCTAGAGCGGTGAGAGGCCACAGTCTGGTAAATGTCAAACCAGGTGGCGCTGGAAACATGGAGAAGGGTGCCCCCCCCTACACTGGTCCAGAACGGGGTAAGCGTTCGGATTAGGCACTTGTGTTCACACTCGCGATCGGTCTCCTTTGTGCCCATACTGTCTTGGTACAATAATTATTGTATGTATCCCCCTGTCCCCCACAAAAAATTGCTTCCCTTTCATTCACTCATAATTGTTGTATCTTCGTAATATGTGCCTTGGTGCAGTTGTATCACCAATAAAATTTTGGAGTTAACATTTCAAGGAGGCTTTAGACAGGCTTAGGGTCCTGTTTCATTATGTTTTAATGTGGCAGTGATTTAGCACCACCTATCTACGTACAAGGGGCAAACCCTGCTTATATGGGCCTCCCCAACAAGGGGACATAAGTTGTATAGTGTTTACCTCACAGGGTCTAATAATTGATAGATGATTAACAATATGATACAGAGATACTTTTATACATGACATCTGGTTTAAAATAATTCATGTATACTGCATTTTCTGTTCAAAATGCACGAACCTTCAGATATGTCCATAGACCTTTCCCCCGAGCTCCACTAAAGCTTTGCGCTGAACCCATAAGAGAACCTCAAGGTGGCTGCCAGATATCCCCTTTCTACCGACATCTCAAAACTGTCCTCTTTCAAATCAAAGTTAACCTACTTGATGGTATATCATCTACATGTTTATCTGTCTTCTTTATTCTTAGACGATGGAAATTTCACGGTCAAAGATTTGACCTGTTGGAATTTGGGGTTTTGTTTGGTTGAAGATGAAGTAGATATGCTGAATTGCACTAGTACTACAGTAGTGTAGACCAATTAGTTCTTGTCTATTCAATTGACAGAGCTAAACATGAAACAGTATACAAATATGAGGTCGATCCTAAAGAAATATCTACTTCACAGAAAAACATATCGACCTCGCACGAAGTGCGAGGTCGATATGCTTTTTTGTGAAGTCGATATTTCTTTAGGATCGACCTCATGAAAGAGCTACATTTGTTATATCATTTTCTTAGTGACAAACAAATTATTTCTATATAACTCCCTTAGCCGTCCAAAGGGAAGTAAAATTATATGAATACCAAGAATTAAACCACATGAAACACATTTCAACACAACATTTATTCCAGTGCTTTTGCATGATGTTGTAGTTTATGATTACAGTCCCTGAAACGTTTCTACGATACCGTTTTCCGTGCAGTCAGCGTGCGTCTTCTGCGTGCGGTCACGTGCGTTCAGTCATTTTTCACTCATTGTTCAGCGTGCAGTCACCGTGCGCTCTGCGTGCGGTCACGTGCGCTCTGCGTGCAGTCCCGTGGCGTGTGGTAAAGTAGAACGTTTCAGGATCTGTACATTGTGCAGTGGTTAAGGTATAAGCCAGGCACTGGCAAGTTAGCTGACTGTATAGGAGCTGGCTGTGCTGATAAAAGATTTTGCAGTGACAGGGGTGAGGAAATCTGTTTTTGTCTACAAACTAAGGACGAGAAGAAAAGATCACCAAGATTCTTATAAAAAATCATCTGATGGAAGGTGTATGAAAATTAAAGGTAATTTCAAAATATTTGAATGGACAAGGAATTGATAACACCCACTCTCGCCTCACCACAACCCACCACCCCGTCTGCACAGCGGTCGAGCATAAAATCCTCCCTCCGCCCACATCCCAACTCCCCCCCCACCCCCCCCACCCCAGCACCACCAACACACACACCACACAACACCACACCACACACACACCACCACACACCACCACACACACACACAAACAAACCAAAAAAAAAAACACACAAAATCAAACCCCATAAAAACACACAAAAACAAAAGCCCACCCTCCAGCCGACACCACCTCCATCCAGACATGATAGATATATTAAAGTAAATATACAGAATTTTATTCAAAATTGATTTGTAAAATTTCAGCGAGTGACCGTTGCCCTGATTGTAGTTTGTGAATTCGACGACTCAATCTCGAAGTGCCCAAGACTGTTTTCAACAGCCCCGAAGTGTTCCAAGGACGGTGTCTTTTCACTCCAACGTTCTGTTAGTTACAATGACTGGGTCAGTTTATGAAAAATATTTGTGTATTGCTTGAATCAACACACTACATACCTACTCATGTCGAGCCACTACAGTGACGGTTAGATTCTGCCACAATTTCGAGTCGCCATATCATGTCTACTGGGCACAAAGCTGAGAGCTCTCAAAACATATTCAAGGAGAAGGACAAAAACAAAAAAAACTTATGTCCCAGACAATTTCAACAAACGATAAATGAGGAGATCAAAGAGGTTCACGCGCAAATACAGCTCTCGATATTTCAACCGTTTTCCAACTTTCAGGAGATGCATCGATGAAAGACTTGAATCCAGATGTCGAAATGCGCATCTGGTGCATAAAATTGGTAAGTATATCGATTTATATATGAACCCTGGGTCGAGGCCTCTGCTGGTGGACTGTTAGTCCCGAGGATCCTTACAGCGCAGTTGTTTTTGTTAGCTAGCTATGAAATACGCATATGTATTTTATGCAGTGGTAAAATTAAAATTCATATTAAAATTAGGATTATCTCCCTCAGGTAGCTCTGATCGTGAGTATTTCCCCGGTCTTTGCACTATATTTTGCACTTCTTATAAAGTTTTACTTCTCATGTTTCGGATTTCATTTTGGTTTGAGCATAAGACTGAGGACTAATTTGCGAAATGGCATCTGGTGCATAAAATTGGTACAGTATAGATTTATAACTACTGCTCTCTAACTGCAACAGGAAGACACCTTGGTGAAGGACCTCTTCATGACTTGGTATGGAGTCGATGAAATTCGTATGACGTTCCTTCTCTTAGAACAGAGAATGTCTAGGTGGCAGTCACGAAAGCTGAACCGGATAATTTGTGGACGACCCGAGTTGTAACCGAGAGTGAACAATAATTGATGGTGA